>JBBBDQ010001767.1:942500-977500 GCA_037127315.1 Ascarosepion bandense | reverse complement strand
GTGCGTGTGTCTATTTGCATGTGTGTCGAGACAGATATCATCAACTCTATTCGACTTTTTCTCTCTCACTTCAAATAAATATGTATCGTGATAGATCTCTTCCATCCTCCCTCTTGCAATATATATATATATATATATATATACGTAAATACATTTTGCTCATTCTTTGCCTCTACTTTCATTTCTGTGTCCCCTCATGTTATCCAACGAGTAGCCGGTAGCAATCTATAGAAATTCATGATTGATTACTATCATTTCAGCCATTATCGATCACTGTTAGATCGATACATTCGAAGTGACTGGAGCAGAACAGACCACAATGGTCCGGTCGCCATTTCAAAATGGAGGAAAGGCATAAAGCGGGACAAAATTATCTCTGTGAACAGCGCCATCTAGAGAGGATCTTGATTTTAGGTCCAGAGAGTTATAAATTTACTCTTTTTTTGCAAGCGTGATTGGTTACTTTCTGTTGTGAGCGTTGGCACTTTAGCAATAACACAGACACACATATCTGTCTATCTTAGTCTTAGTTGAGGGTGACATCTAAGAAGTTTACTGTTTTTATACCTGCTTTTATTTCTATTTTGAATCCAATGGATTTTAGAGCGTTTACTATTTTTTTCCTAAATCTATCTAATTTGGGACCATTGGGTAAACGCTCTAAAATCCATTGGATTCAAAATAGAAATAAAAGCAGGTATAAAAACAGTAAACTTTTTAGATGTCACCCTCAACTTAGACAAAAACACATATGAACCATACAGAAAAGATAATGACGATCCAACTTACGTACACACATCCTCCAACCACCCACCTTCAATCATCAAACAAATACCCATATCAATCAGCCGCAGACTATCTGAAAATTCATCTAACATACAGATTTTCAATAACAAAAGAAAACCATACGACGAATCACTAAAGAAATGTGGATGCAAACAACAACTACAATATACACCCCCGCAACAAAAAAGCAAAAACAGAAAAATAAATATCATCTGGTTCAATCCAGCATACAACAAAGCCGTCAAAACAAACTTAGGTAAGACATTCCTGAATTTATTAGAAAAACACTTCCCGGTGACAAACCGATTAGCAAAAATATTCAACAAAAACAACGTCAAAATTAGTTACAGCTGCACAAAAAATATTACACAAATAATAAAAAGCCACAACAAAAAATTAACAAACTACAATAATGCAATAGAAGAAACTCAATGCAACTGCAGAAACGGAACTACATGCCCACTCCAGAGAAATTGCCAGCTAACAAATATAGTATATAAAGCCAAGGTAAGTGCAAACAACAACACATGTACTACATCGGTGCCACTGAGGGGCCATTTAAGAAAAGAAATAACAACCACAATCTTTCATTCTCCAGCAGAAAATACTTGAACAGCACTACACTATCAAGATATGTATGGCGTCTAAAAGACAAAAATATTTCACCAACAATAAGCTGGGAAATACTGAAAAAACCACCTGCTTACAACAACATTACAAAAAAATGCCTACTTTGTCTACATGAGAAAGTAGCAATTATATCTCATACCCCACAAAAGAACTTACTAAACACGAGATCAGAACTAATTTCCAAATGCAGACATGAAAATAAATACCTATTATCACAATTTATACCAAATGGATAAATAAAAAAAAAGACAAAAAAAATCACACGTCTCTGCCATAGTAAAATTGATAATTAATAAACACTAACAAGCACTACAAATTAGAATTTCCACCATGTAAATATACACAACCACAAAAAATAATAAAACAAGCCAATAACCGACTTTAAAACAAAAATAACAATACAGCCTTAAATAAAATAATAGCAATTCTTACCTACCATAGTTTCACACAGAAACCATCAAAAGTACATATGTACGTACGAGAAATCGACAACTATTCGCGCGTTGACATCGCTACACGCCATTCGAATCTGCCAACCGAATGAATGTGTATATGTGCAACGGCACACATATACATATATATACCGAACCCCGCACGATTCGCATGTGTATGTTTATGCTAGCCTCAGTGACCGAACGCGCGTACATGTGTGTGTGTGTGTGTGTCTGTCCTTGTGCGCGTTGATGGGTGTACAAATGTATATATGTGTATGTCTGCGTCTGTCGTGACGACAGATTTTTTCCCCCACTTCCACAAAAATACACGAATATAACCAATTTTTTTTTTTCAAATTAATCAGTTTGTCTGACGATCGCAAAAGCGTGAAACCCAGGGTTACAAACTCACACCAATCTATATGAATATGTTTGCTCTATCACTGATATTGAGCGCTTTTAAATAAGTACCACGCATACATAATATGTAAACAATATAATATATATAACAAATTACATATTTATATATATACTGATATTTATAATTATATACATACACTTTTCACACACACACACACACACACACACACACACACACACACACACACACACACATACATATATATATATATATATATATATATATATATATATATATATTAATAAAAGGTGTGTAACTTAGCTGACTGATGCTGACTTCAGTATCCCGACTCTAAAAATTTGTAGACTGATCCTTTGGGAATATTTTTTTTTAATCATTTCACCCCAAGCAAGGCAGAAATGCCACTGATGAGCTGGGGGCTACATAACTGTAAAAAGATTAATTCGAAAAGAGTGATGAGTACAAGCTAGTTAGAAATGAGCAATAGAAAGCTGAGAAAGCAGGTGCAATGACAGATACATAGGTGGAGAGAAAGGGAAGGTTATACGGGGGTGGGGAGAGAGCTAGAGTCCAGTGGTTAGTAGATGAGTATTGACTTTGCATTTTAATTTCTGGAGGTTGTAGCCGTCAGGAAAGCAAGAATATGGGAGCGAGTTCCACAGGCGGGAAGTGCGAGAGAAGAAGCTGCAGGAGTAGAATTGTCGTCTGCATTTGGCTAACCTGACTGTGAATGGGTGGGACACTCCAGAGATATACTCGTCAGAGGGTATCGACGAGGGAATTGGGAAAATTTCTCGGGCCATCTCACTGGTTAATATAGGTATTTCAATGACCAAATATCAGTTTACAGAATTTGTCAGTTGGGTCTAGGCGAATGAACTTTTGTGACAAATACTTTCATGGCTTCTTCTCCGATGAACTTAGCTCAATGGTGCACCCTATATATAAATTTACTCGAGCCACAAGATTAGCAACTAGGTCCCACACTTTTACAGTAAAACCAATAAATTTTAAACGCAAATTCTACTCGCACGGCTTCTTTTCTCGCACCTCCAGCCTGTGGAATTCCCTTCCATTTACTTGTTTCCCCGATACCTAAGATCTCCAAGAATTTAAATGTAAAGTCATCACCTATCTCACTAACCTGCATCCTCTCTCTCATGTTCCTTTCTCCGTCCACTCCACTCTCATCAGTATTCTCATCCTTCTTTTACCCACTTCCTGACACCTCCTATAACCTGTCACTCTTTCACATTACTTTCCTCCTATGTAACCCCCTGCAAAAAAGTGGCAGTAAAATGCTTTGCTTGGCGCGATATGATTATAAAAAGAGAAGAAAAAAAAAGATAGATAGATAGATAGATAGATACAATCTCCAAGAATTCAAATGTAAAGTCAGTAGTCATCTCCTATCTCACTAACCTGCATCCTCTCTCTCATGCTCCTTTCTCCGTCCACTCCACTCTCATCAGTATTCTCATCCTTCTTTTACCCACTTCCTGACACCCCCTATAACCTGTCACTCTTTCACATTACTTTCCTCCTATGTAACCCCCTGCAAAAAAGTGGCAGTAAAATGCTTTGCTTGGCGCGATATGATTATAAAAAGAGAAGAAAAAGATAGATAGATAGATAGATAGATAGATAGATAGATAGATAGATAGATACAAACTCCAATAATTCAAATGTAAAGTCAGTAGTCATCTCCTATCTCACTAACCTGCACCCTCTCTCTCTCTCATGCTCCTTTCTCTGTCCACTCCACTCTCATCAGTATTCCCATCCTTCTCTTACCCACTTCCTGACACCCCCTATAACCTGTCACTCTTTCTCATAACTTTCCTCCTATGTAACCCCCTGCAAAACAGTGGCAGTAAAATGCCTTGCTTGGCGCGATATGATTATACAAAAACAAGTCTCAATTCATCAGCAAATATCTATGCAGCTGATAACACAGTTGTGAAAATAGTGAAATAGTGAATCCTTTATCGCCTTCGTTGATATATAGCTGAAACAAAATCAACCAGCTAAACCAATTAAAATATTTAGATTTCAGCATTAAATAACTTCTATCTGTATATATGCTGCAAAATAAAATCAACCAGCCAAATCAATCAAAATATTCAAATTTCAGCATTAAATAATCATAGAGCTTGATATACCGCTAAACAAAATCACCCAACCAAACCAATAAAAATATTTTGATTTCAGATTTAATATGACACATAGATGCCGATATGACGTTAAACGATACCAACCATCGAAACCAAACATTTATATCGATTTTGTCATTAAATAGCCTGTAGAGGTTGATATTCCACTAAACAAAATCATGAAATCTAAATATTTAGATTTCGGAATTTAATTATCCAGTGATATTAATATGCCGCTACACAAATCCAACCAATCCAAATAAAATATTTAGATTTTGGCATTAAATCACCCATAAGGGTTTATATGCCGCTAAACAAAGTCGTCCAACCAATCCAAATAAAATATTTAGATTTGGGCATTAAATCACCCATAAGGGTTTATATGCCGCTAAACAAAGTCGTCCAGCCAATCCAAATAAAATATTTAGATTTTGGCATTAAATCACCCATAAGGGTTTATATGCCGCTAAACAAAGTCGTCCAGCCAATCCAAATAAAATATTTAGATTTTGGCATTAAATCACCCATAAGGGTTTATATGCCGCTAAACAAAGTCGTCCAGCCAATCCAATTAAAATATTTAGATTTTGGCATTAAATCACCCATAAGGGTTTATATGCCGCTAAACAAAGTCGTCCAACCAATCCAAATAAAATATTTAGATTTGGGCATTAAATCTCCCATAAGGGTTTATATGCCGCTAAACAAAGTCGTCCAACCAATCCAATTAAAATATTTAGATTTTGGCATTAAATCACCCATAAGGGTTTATATGCCGCTAAACAAAGTCGTCCAACCAATCCAAATAAAATATTTAGATTTGGGCATTAAATCACCCATAAGGGTTTATATGTCGCTAAACAAAGTCGTCCAACCAATCCAATTAAAATATTTAGATTTTGGCATTAAATCACCCATAAGGGTTTATATGCCGCTAAACAAAGTCGTCCAACCAATCCAAATAAAATATTTAGATTTTGGCATTAAATCACCCATAAGGGTTTATATGCCGCTAAACAAAGTCGTCCAACCAATCCAATTAAAATATTTAGATTTTGGCATTAAATCACCCATAAGGGTTTATATGCCGCTAAACAAAGTCGTCCAACCAATCCAAATAAAATATTTAGATTTTGGCATTAAATCACCCATAAGGGTTTATATGCCGCTAAACAAAGTCGTCCAACCAATCCAAATAAAATATTTAGATTTTGGCATTAAATCACCCATAAGGGTTTATATGCCGCTAAACAAAGTCGTCCAGCCAATCCAATTAAAATATTTAGATTTGGGCATTAAATCACCCATAAGGGTTTATATGCCGCTAAACAAAGTCGTCCAACCAATCCAAATAAAATATTTAGATTTTGGCATTAAATCACCCATAAGGGTTTATATGCCGCTAAACAAAGTCGTCCAACCAATCCAATTAAAATATTTAGATTTTGGCATTAAATCACCCATAAATGTTTATATGCCGCTAAACAAAGTCGTCCAACCAATCCAAATAAAATATTTAGATTTTGGCATTAAATCACCCATAAGGGTTTATATGCCGCTAAACAAAGTCGTCCAACCAATCCAAATAAAATATTTAGATTTTGGCATTAAATCACCCATAAGGGTTTATATGCCGCTAAACAAAGTCGTCCAGCCAATCCAATTAAAATATTTAGATTTGGGCATTAAATCACCCATAAGGGTTTATATGCCGCTAAACAAAGTCGTCCAACCAATCCAAATAAAATATTTAGATTTTGGCATTAAATCACCCATAAGGGTTTATATGCCGCTAAACAAAGTCGTCCAACCAATCCAATTAAAATATTTAGATTTTGGCATTAAATCACCCATAAATGTTTATATGCCGCTAAACAAAGTCGTCCAACCAATCCAAATAAAATATTTAGATTTGGGCATTAAATAACCCATAGATGTTGATATGCAGCTAAACAAAAGCAACAAAAAAAACAATTTCGGCATTAAATAACCCATAGATGTTGATATACAGCTAAACAGAATCAACCAACCTAACAAATCAAATATTTAGATTTCGCCATTAAATAAATCATCATGGTTGATTTCCCTCTAAACAATATCAACCAACTATTTTCATATTTTGTCACACTCAGTAACCATCTACGTTTTTGTAGTTTTACTGCTTTATTTGTTGTGAAATGGTTAAAAATAAAAAAAATATTATACTTCATTGCTTTCTGAACTTCTTTCTAAAGTTCATTCTAATTGCTTTGCTTGGTGTGAAATTGTTATATCGCGGGAACGATATAAATAGCAAGATAAGTTTCAAGTAGAAAGATTTAAACAACACGTAAAAGGTAAACAAATAAGAGTTTATTGTACGGAAAAGTACAATTAACAGAGTTCAATAAAATGGTAAGTCAAGACAGAATGGAAGCGGAAGTCGAATCGTCTCTTACTTCCTTACTTCGATACTTCTTAATCTCTTCGACGAATTAACTGTCGGGGTGATAGGATGTTCCATTATAACAGAAATTCAAAGACGAATCTGCGATCTTATTGGTCCTGACCTGTCATCTCTGCCTTTACGTAACGTTAACTTTCGTCTTCTGCTAATGTCAGTCAGTCAGTTAAGTACCATGCGCGATACACGCGATATGCGTCTCCAAAGAGACATGACTGACTGGGCAGAACATTATCCCGCAGTAGGTTGCCATTGCTTTCTGCGGTAGACTGGTTGCCGACCAAGGCTATAGAACCCAATCTGTCCTGTTATTTAGCCCATAACTGGAAGGAAGAGACGGATTTATACCTTTCCCAAGGGTATTTGCGCGTAAGTGAATGCGAGGGATTCAACTGGATTTCGAACTCGGTTCCCCGATTTCTCATTCCGAGCCGATATCCACTGCGCCACAACGCACATCCGCCACAACGCACATCTGCTAATGTAAACCTTCCTTTTAATCTGGTTCTATATGTTGTCAGTCGCTGATTTTTTTTTTCGTGTTGTCAAGATGAAAATTTCAAAAAACAATTGTAAATTATCTTCTTCCAATCCTCCCTAAGCTTTTAATCAGGTTAGATTTGATTTAGCAAGCTAACCAATTTTTTTAAAATCATGTCACCCCAAGCAAGGCATTCCACTGCCACTATAGCGCAGCGGTTTACACAGGGCAATAGACGAGTTAGGATGTACATAGGGGGAGAGTTGGAGAGAATGGGAGGGTTAGTGTGTTAGGAGGTGTCTATTGACCTTACATTTAAACTCCTGGAGGTTATAGCCGTCGGGGAAGCAAGCATGCGGAAGGGAATTCCACAGGCGGGAAGTGCGAGAAAAGAAGCTGTTGGAGTAGAAATTGCGGTTACATTTCATCGGTTTCACTGTAAAAGGGTGGGATCTAGTTGCCAATCTAGTATCTCGTGCAAACTCGCACCTAGGGAGCACCAGTGATTTAAGTTCATCAGAGCAGAAGACATGATAGTATTTATAGAAGAGGCACAGGGAAGCCACGTCACGCTGGTGAGAGAGCAAGCGATGGTCTTTCATGGTCATTTTTATCAGATAGTACTCCGATTTTTGTACGAATGTGAAGTGGAATTATCACGCGTAAAATTCATAGTTTCGACATTCGTTTCTGGACGTTTAGATTTTGAATCCTAGCTACCCGATTTACTGATACACGTCCTACTATTTAACCCATAGTTGTGGGAAGAAATGGCTTCATACCTTTCTCGACGGTAATTTCGCGCCAGTGAATATAACTAACTCGAGTTGAATTAGAACTCGGCTCTCACATTTCCAATTCCGATCCGTTATCCATTACACCACAGGAACATCCAGGTTTACAGCACCTGTCATTTATTCCCAAGCAGTCATCTATCTAGGTAACGACCATGATTGAAATTGTATTGATATTGGCGATCGTACGGGAACCTGTGTTTCAACATTATATGGCCGTAAACCCTAAGCCACCCGAGAGAAAGAAATAAAAAAAATGTTTCAAGGAAGGTACCCACGTACAATGGGGGCTGATATACCACTAAATAAAATAAAAATGAAAAAAAAAAGTTCTTCAGATGATATTTGCTGGAATTTCGAACCGAATCCTTCATTTATGTGCGTTGTTGTACAGTGGATATCGGCTCGGAACGAGAAACCGGGGAGCCGAGTTCGAATTCCAGTTGAATCCATTGTATTCACTTACGCGCAAATACCCTTGGGAAAGGTATTAATCCGTCTCTTCCTTCCAGTTATGGGTTAAATAGCAAGACAGATTGGGTTCTATAGCCTTGGTCGGCAACCAGTCTACCGCAGAAAGTAATGGCAACCTACTGCGGGATAATCTTTTGCCCAGTCAGTCGTGTCTCTTTCGAGACATGACCGCCCAAGCATGTGTCGCATATGGCACTTAACTGACTGACTGAAACACACCTTTTCTTCAGATAATGGACTCTCCCTCCTATATTAATAACAGTTAACAGGAAGTTAACTGGAGAAGTTCCTGTGAAGTTCTTATGAGTTCTTAGAAGTTCTAGAGAGTCCTTTAGAATTTTATCTGAGTTCAGTAGAACTATTAGTTAGTTCCAGTTTGGATATAGTTGGATATTAGTCGGCAATTAGCCGAATACTAAGGAGTCAGCTTACAGTGGAAGACTACCAAGTTCCTAAAATTTTGGGTGCGTTAAGTCGAATAGCAACCGACATAGCACGATCATAACTTTCAGTGCGAAAACTACTCCACAACAATTTAGTATACCGGAGCGTGAATGGTGTAAATACTAATCCGTTCGATCAAGAAGTTAAGCAACTTCGAGTCTGGTGAGTGCCTAAATGGATGACTGCTTCGGAATACCAGGTGATGTAAGCGTGGATATGCAGGCGGTGTAATGATCATTGCTGATCAGTGATTGAGTTCCAGTTTCAGCTGGGTTCGCAAATACCCGTTAGGTAAGTTATGAATCTACTTCTTCTCTCCACCCCGTCTCTAATAGTCCTGGGTATGACGTTAAACTAAATCGGGTAGCAAGGCTGCTGATCGGGAGATTGGAAGTTTGGGGTAGCCTGAAACCACCACTTAATTGCTGTTGTTACCAGTTTCGCCTAGATTCGTGATGGTAGCACCTGCTATGGCATTAGCTATACGCAATTACTGAACTTCAAAACAAAACCAAAACACTAATAAAATATAAAATACATCTTTATAGTAAAAATATCAACAGTACAATATTAAAGCAAAATGGCTAACAATACATTTTTCTGTAGTTGAAGCCACAAAGTTGTGTTCAAAGTATTTCAATTAAATTTGGACACTAAATATCAGAAACACGGAAAAAATCTTAAAAGTTGATCCGTTCCTATTTTTCACAATCACATAAATACGTGTGATATTTTCCTTACTTTGCATAGAGTCACGAGTAGTCTAACTGGACTCCAAGTTCAGGCGACCCACATTTTTTTTACTCTTTCACCATCTTTTTGCGCTGCATTCATTGATTTTCCTTTTTCTTCTTATACGGTCAACAAAGAAAAAAGAACATCACAGAGAGCTACTATTCATCGAACCGACGCTAGCCCAGATGACCACCATTTTTTGCACTCTCTCACTCTCTTTTTTACACTGCCTTAATTGATTCTCCCCTTTCCTCATTTACTTATCGGCAACAAAAATGAAGAGGAACGAAGACATCATTTCTGTTTCTATTCACACTCAGAACGAGTTTTCACTCACTATAATCGTACACACAACAGCGACATCACAATTGTCTTTTCTTCACAAATCCATTTCGTTCGACTTTAAGAAAACAAGACTATTAAGAACACAAAAACTTAATGCAGAACTTTCAAACATAGATGTTATTTCAAAACAACAAAATTGATGTCATTTTTTACGTTAAATAAATTTACACTTATAAATGAGAATTTCTGATTGTTTAAATGTGGTAGGCTCGGTTATATTTGATACAAGGCCATTTAGCAAGCACAGCCGACACTCCGCACAATAAATTTTAATAACCTAAAAAAGGTCGATAATCATTAAAAATATCTAATGCAGCAATCTATCTGCGGATCTTATATCGTTAAGATTCCGTCCATTGATATTAAATCCTGATAGAACTTCTAGCTTCCTTAGAATATCATCGCTATAAAGGTTAAATAAATCTGGTGAGATGATGATTCTATTTTTACGTACTTACTCAATTACATTGATTTCTTTCGTCATATTTCTCTATTGAAAACAATTCTAAATTAATTCATTCAAATTTCAATAATAATTTCAATTCATTCATGATAATCGTAACATTCGTATTTCAATTCAGCCTCAATATTCATCTTTTAATTCATTCATAATTCAATTTCACAATATTCAATTCATTTATTATTCACTTTCACAATATTTCGGTTCATTCTTAATTCAATTTCACAGATTCCAATTCATTTCTAATTCAATTTCATAATATCTCTTTTCATTTATAGTAGAATATCTTTCGAATTTTTCCGTTTATTCAATATTCTTTTTTCCATTTTATTCTATTTTGGCACATTAAAAAATCAAAAATGTTCGCTTGTATGAAACAAAGAAGTGGGAATAATTTTGAAACTTTGACTTTTGTAAATAAGCCATTTTTGGAATAGCAGTCTTGTCCTCATTTTGTTCAATTCTCTTCCCCTTCAAAGATAGATGCCTAACCACACCCACCGTAAATTTATTAACTACAGTGTACCCCCAGCCCTAAAAATATTTATTCACTTTTTGACTTGACCGTCAGTTTGAATACCCTGAAACATGCATTTTATTTCATTTAATATTAAATTTGTACCGTTAATAATCTAACTAATAATGTAAATCAATAAACAATCAATATTTCATAATTTTAGCTATTAATCTTATTTAAATGTGCGTAGTGGTGCAGTGGATATCGGCTCGAAACAAGAAATCGGGGAGCCGAGTTCGAATTCCAGTTGAATTCATTGCATTCACTTACGCGCAAATACCCTTGGGAAAGGTATTAATCTGTCTCTTCCCTCCTGCTATGGGTTAAATAACAGGACACATTGGGTTCTATAGCCTTGGCTGGCAACCAATCTACCGCAGAAAGCAATGGCAACCTACTGCGGGATAATCTTCTGCCCAGTCAGCCATGTCTCTTTTGAGACATGATCGCCCAAGCGTGTTTCACGTATGGCATTTAACTGACTTAACTGACTGAACGAAAGTTACGAGCCAATATCTACGGCTCGGAACTTGATTGTCAGTCAGTTAAGTACCATACGTGATACACGCTTTAGGCGATCATGTCTCGAAAGAGATATGACTGACTGGGCAGAAGATTATCCCGCAGTAGGTTGCTATTGCTTTCTACGTTAGACTGGTTGCCGGCCAAAGCTATAGAACCCAATCTGTCCTGTTGTTTAGTCCATAACTGGAGGAAGAGACTGATTAATACCTTTCCCAAGGGTATTTGTGCGTAAGTGAATGCAATGAATTCGACTGGAATCTGAACTCGGCACTCCGATTTGCAATTCCGAGTTGATATCCACTGCACCACAACGCACATACGATGGTTATATGGCAGCAATTGTTGTACGATCTCTTAAAGGATGAAGGAGAGGCTCAAAGAAACAGAAATGTTGTTCTACAGAAGGATACTGACGATACTAAGGACCGAGCACGTGATCAACGACAAGGTGTTGGATAGGATATAAATGCGAAAAAAAAACTTATACTTAGCATCACGAAGAGACATCCGAGGTCCATTGGACACGTAATGAGGAAAGACGGCTTGGAGAATCTAATACTCATAATAGAGAGAGAAACAAAGAGTGGAGAATGCAGTGTGAGACATATTTGATATGATTGAGCAAATGAATGGCGGAGCGGAATTTGGGAGGGACACCAAGACAAAAAAGAGCGACAAGGGACAGGGGAACCTGGGTGTTCAGAATGGACATGACACATAAAGAAGAAGTATGTACTCTCAAGCAGGATTCGAACACGCGTCCTCTTGGACAGAGGGAACTTTTATGTGATCCGATGTGCTTCAACCAACACAGCTATGAAGAACCTTTGCTGATCAAGGAAAGCTAAATAGTGCCTTTAAGCAAAATACTTCTCGCCATAAAATCTCAAAATTTCCTCTCTTCTCAATTTCATATCCAAATGTAAACAAAGCAATTTCTAAAGAAATAATGGATTTTTTTTTACTAATTAATCCAACAGATTTTATCACTTTAAACATGATTTTTAGTGGATACTCATATTTGAGAGGAGAAAAATAAAATAAATATCATGTTTAATAAGCAACCTGAGCATTTACTGAAAGATGAATATCCACTAAAATAGCGTTTAAAGTGATAAAATTTTCTGAGATCATAGGTGGCATGGATGCAAAAAAAGGAAAGAGAATTCCACAGAAAGTGCAAGGATAGAGGCTATTAGAATGGAACTTACATCTAGCTAATTCGACAGTAAAATGACGAGACCTAATTGCCAATTAAGTAGTACACTTAAATTCTTGTGATCACAGTACCAAGGAAAAGAGAACATTAGAAAAATTGCCATGAAAATATTCATAGAAAAGGACAGAGGGAAGCCATGTCATTGGAGTGGGAAAGTGATTGAAGGCAAGATGCCAGGTCAAGACTAATAACATTACAGAACCAGATAATGTTTCGTTTTCTATCATCGCTTTTTATTTGTCCGTTTGGTTGGGGATTGTATTCTAAAATATTCTTATGGACAGCTTGTCTTAGTGCATCTTCATAATTTCTTTTCTTTTTATCAAATATTGTTTTGTTTGACGATTTTTTTATAGTCTGTCTTCTATTCCTTTGTGAATGTGCTTGATTATGCTTTTGGGATGGTTAGATCTTGTGTTTATGTACTTTAAATATGTGTTTGCTGTGACAGTTTGGAAATTTAGTTCCACATCTAAACATTGGGCTACTTTTCTATTTATTTATACTGTTATCTCAACATCTAGTTGTTTGAATAATTGGAAAATTTCTTTCTTTATTTTATCATTTTCTCTTTTGTTGTTCGGTGCTATCATTAATCCGACATCTCTGTATAATCCGTGGTTCGACCCACCATTTAACTTAGAACTATAAACAACAATAGGACAAATATTTTTTAAACTGATCGATAAATACTTTTATAAAAAACTCAAAACTAAACAAAATTTTCAATAGGAATACAGTCAAACTGAGTATTAACTGTACTAGTATTTTAGAAAATTTCATAAAGAAACAAAATGCCAGAAATTTTAATAGCAGTGTACAAAACAAGATCATTAATAAAGAATGTAACTGCAGGGACAAAAATAAATACCCACTTCAAGGACTTTGTAACACAAAAGAAGTCATTTAAAAAGCAAAAGTACACGACTTAAATGGATTAAAAGATAACATATTTGGGACCAACCAAAGATACTTTCAATCACAGGTCTATATTTAAAATAGAAAACTTAAAAAATTGTACAAAATTGGTTAGCCACGTTTGGAAATTGAAATCAAAATATGGAAAAGACCCGGACATGACATGGAGTATAGTGAAAACAGCCAAGCCTTACAACGATGACAAGATATAGCAGTCTGTGCCAGGAAGAAAAGTTAGCTATTATGTTATTCCCAAACAAAAATGAATTATTGAGTGAAAGATCAGACATTGTGACTAAGTGCAACCATACTAAAAAAAAATACCTATGAGGTTCATACAACCATGGATGAAAACGTTATAATTCTTTCTAAATTTAAAAATTTCACGTTCAAAAATTCCCCTTTAAATTGACTTTATTTATTGTATAAATGTTGAATTCGTTTACTTCGAAAGTTTTTACTTGCTGTAACTGTTAACATTAATTCTGTTACCATTTATTTTTATCTATTAACTTTTTGCTTTCGGCTTTTCGGCGATAAACCAGGTGGTTTAAATCTGTTCTTTTGCCTCGACTTATCTTTATAAATCCCTTTCATACTTGCTGATATCAATCGATCTGCGAGAAAGCTAGAATCGGACTTAAATCCCCGTAATCGGACTTAAATCCCCGGAATCGGACGTAAACAACCGGAAACGACCGGAAAATACCGATAGCCTTCTTCGGTGGCGTAGCCGTTTTCGTTCATTTATTTAATGGCCAACGTTTATTCTTTTCGCAGCTTTGTTATTCCAAAGAGAGAAAGAATTGGCAAAAACCCGGAAATATGTTAACAAAGCTGGAAAGCTGACGTTTGAAAGCCTCTTGATCCTTTTCTTGTGTAGAATTTGCTTCAAATGCGTTTTTGAAGTTATGATTCGGGTTGGGAACATTGCCGGAAAATACCAGAAGAAAACAAAGGCAAAGAAAGAATTTCACATTCCATCTCTCGCCCCCAGCGCCATCACTTGTTTTATTTGCGATTAATGGATAATCTACCATTGTTTCCGCTACAATGCGAAGTGTTCGATGCCTGATTCTAAACTTTAGAAACATAAAGGAAATCGTAAATATCACTACTGTCAGAGAACAATTACCATTTTTATGGTTTCTGGTGGATTTTCTTCACAGCTGTGCCTTCTCTTATCCGCGGGGAAAATGTTCCAAGTGTCACCGTGAATATGTGAAACCTCAGTACCGAAACTTATACGTTTCTTCGCCTATATATAGTACTGTGCAAAAGTATTAGGACAATAAATATTTTATCTTTTATGAGGCATCAAAACAAAGTTTAAAATCACCCCTGTCCCAAAACTTTTGTACACTACTGATAATGTGCAAAAGTATTAAGACAGAGGTGATTTTCCTAAAAACCTCACTGAAATTCAAATACGAGGTGAAAAGCAAAGTAAATTGCTAATAAATATTGTTTATTTAAAACTAGGTGTAAAAGAAATGTATTAAAAGGAAGTTATATTTAATTTTTCCTATTTTTTATTAAACAAGTTATTCTTAAACTACTTTATTGAACATCTATTGGATAATTTTGGATACAAAATAGATAAATCTAATGTTACTTTGCAAGACAAACTTTGGAAACAAATACAAGCTGCTTGGCAGGAGATACCATTAGATACATTGAAGAAGTTTGTGATGTCAATGCCTGACAGAATGAAGACTGATTAAAGCAAAAGGCTATTATATTAAATTTATTTTGTAACAAGTATTTTTCTTGTTAAAGCATTTGTTGAGTAAATCAAATAAAATTACTTCAATTAAATTGTTTATTTTTGTCAATATGCCTCATAAAAGATAAAATAGTTCTTGTCCTAATACTTTTGCAGAGGACTGTACATATTTTCTTGTTGATTTGAATCAACTCACAACAAAGAAATGAGCGAGAATGTAGTCTAAATGTAAAAATATTTTAGTTTTTGTGTTTTTACAACTAAATTTTCTTCAGCGAATTAAATTTCCTTCTTTGTTGTTGGTTGCTAATGTAGCAATATGTCTGCTAGCAAGACTATTCTAAGGACCCTAGATGTTATGCCATGATTTGTCATCGGAGGCCACAATTTGAACAACATAAGGTGCGCAGATGATACAGTGCTGATAGCAGACACGGAAAGGAAACTACAAGACCTCCTACAGAAGGTAGCTGAAGAGAGTGACAAGAAAGGACTACAAATAAACTGTAAGAAAACCGAATGCATGGTCATCAGCAAAAGGAGCAACCCAAAATGCCAAATACAGTTTGGGGATACTAAAATCAAGCAGGTACAAAAATTTAAATACCTGGAAAGTGTTCTAACAGAAGACGGAAAGTGTGACACAAAGATCCGAAGGCATATTGGCATGACGAAGGACGCGTTCCAGAAGCTGAGTAAAGTATTAAGATACAGGAAACTTTCACTAGAAACAAAGAAGAGAGTACTAGATTGCTATGTGATGTCAGTTCTTCAATATGGTAGTGAATACTGAACAATATCATCAAAGATGAAAGAAAAACTTGAAGCAGCTGAACTAAGGTTCTACAGAAGGATGCTGCGGATATCATGGGCCGAGCATGTGAGCAATGATGAGGTTTTGGAAAGAATGGAAACAAAAAGGAAATTAATATTGAGCACCAGGAAGAGACAACCAAAGTTCCTGGGACAGGCAATGAGGAATGAGGGTTTGGAGAACCTAATACTAACAGGTCAGATAGAAGGAAAAAGAGACAGGAATAGATAGACGTGGTAGGCCATGATTGTCTACGTCCTGAAAGAACAAGGCATATAGAAGAAGAAGAAGAAGAAGAAGAAGAAGAAGAAGAAGAAGAAGAAGAAGAAGAAAAAAAAAGAAGAAGAAGAGGATGAAGAATGTTTCACGTTTCTCACTGTTACGCCTTTGTCCTTGAACATCACACCTGACTTGTTGAAACAGGCGTTTAATTAGTCCGAATGCACTAGGTAACTTACCTGACTGTCTATGGCACAGGTGATTTTGTGGCTCATTCGTCAGGGAGATAGGCCATGTCAACTACACTTAAGATGAAAAAAAATATTTTTTCGCATATACGTGTGAGGAGAGAAAAAACAAGAAAGTGAAGAAAGTGTAAGTGTTACGTAGCTTGGTGGGGAAGACAGGTGAATGAGTAAAGGGATCTTTTGCAGCCACTGCCGTGAACTGATGATACATGTGTTCGTCTTTATCTTCTTCCTGGGCCGTCTGTTCTACTGATTTTACTTGTATCCTCTTCAAAGGGATCACGAAGTATGTTTTTGTTTTTATTGAAAATAATTGGATCGTATTTAGGGAGGTGGGTGGGATTTAGGAATGTGGATGATATTTGGGGAGGTTGGTGGGATTTAGGAAGATGGATGATATTTAGGGAGGTTGGTGGGATTTAGGGAGGTGGATGGTATTTAGGAAGGTAGATGGTATTTAGGGAGGTGGATGGTATTTAGGGAGGTGTTGGGATTTAGGAAGGTGGATGGTATTTAGGAAGGTAGATGGTATTTAGGGAGGTGGATGATATTTATGGAGGTGGTAGGATTTAAGAGGGTTGATGGTATTTAGGGAGGTGGGTGGTATTTAGGGAAGTGGATGGTATTTAAGTAGGTGTGTAGGATTTAGGAAGGTGGGTGGTATTTAGGGAGGTTTGTGGGATTTAGGGAGGTGGATGGTATTTAGAGAGGTAGTGGGATTTAGGGAGGTAGATAACGGCAATTGGCACTGCATTTAAATTTTTAACGATTGTAGCTATCAGGAAAGCAAGCAAACGGAAGAGAGTTCCACAGATGGGAAGTGCAAGAAAAGAAACTGTTATAGTAGAATTGACAGTTACATTTGACCATAAAAGGCTGAAACCGGTCTGCTAATCTAAAAGCGCAAGTAAATTCATGTGATCGGTGTACTAAGAAAATAAGTTCCCTGATGTAGCAACATTCGAAAGTACTCGCGAAAAAATAATATAAAACAAAAATAATATGAATTCCAAACAATTTATTTTGAAATTTAAAAGATTTGATAAAAAATAAATTCATACATAGAGCTTGTCCATACTATTTCACAAAACATGTCTGAGAAAATGTTTGTGCCTCTCTCTCTCTCTCTCTCTCTCTCTCTCTCTCTGTGTGTGTGTGTGTGTGTGTGTGTGTGTGTGTGTGTGTGTGTGTGTGTGTGTACACTACCGGCCATAATTGTTAGGCAACCCCTGTGTCATTAAAAGAAAATGATGTATCTCATATTTTTTTTAGTATTTATTGCCAAGTAAATAATTGTAAATGAAAATAGAATGGTTCTTTTGTTAATACTGCACAATAACATGTGCATCAAATGAATTTATAAATATTTAATAATTACCTATATTGCAGTTTCATCAATGAAAGAATGAAGAAAATTTAGGGTGATTAAGACAAGTTCATCTTTGCTTTCTTTGCCTTGTAAAATTTTGCAAAGTAATAATAACAAAAGAACCATTCTATTTTCATTTAGAGTTAAGTATTAAATACATCAATTCTTTTAAAAAACTGGGGTGGCCTAATAATTATGGCCGGTAGCGTATATATAGACATATATAGCAAATCTAGAGGGTGCGATGGTTAAATTGTCGCTATTTGCCTTGTAAAAATTTGCAAAGTAGTAATAACAAAAGAACCATTCTATTTTCATTTGCAATTATTCACTAGGTAAGAAATACTAAAAATAGTATGAAATACATCATTTTTTTTTAAATCTGGTGTGACCTAATAATTATGGCCGGTAGCGTATATATAGACATATATAGCAAATCTAGAGGGCGCGATGGCTAAATTGTCTCTATTTGCCTTGTAAAAATTTGCAAAGTAATAATAACAAAAGAACACACACAGGAGATGTATGCGATTACCTCTGGTAACATATACTAGCACGCTCACACAAACACACAGAACAAGACAGAAAAACAAACCTATTCGACATATGGTGCACCTAATTTTAAACACCCTATACATACATACGTACATACACACACACACACACACATATATATATATATATATATATATATATATATATATATATTACCGGTCATAATCATTAGGCCACCCCAGTGTTATAAAAAATGATGTATTTCATACTATTTTTTAGTATTTATTGCCAAGAGAATAATTGTAAGTGAAATTAGAATGGTTCTTTTGTTAATACTGCACAAAATGTGCATCAAATGAATTTATAAATATTTAATAATTACCTATATTGCAGTTTCATCAATGAAACAATGAAGAAAATTTAGGCTGATTCGGACGTGTTCACCTTTGCATCCTTGCCTTGTAAAATTTTGCAAAGTAGTAATAACAAAAGAACGATTCTATTTTCATTTAGCATTATCCACTGAGTGGCCTAATAATTATGACCGGTAGTGTATGCGTGCGTGTGTGTAAACTCGGATAGTGAATCCAGAAAAAATTGAAGAATATGACAAATGGAAAATTGTATCGTTGAAACTAGTTTACGCGTTTCACCCTTGCTAGGCTTCATCAAATCAGAAACGGAAGAAAGAAATGTATTTCTGTATATGCCTAAATAATTCTATTGAAGCATAAATAATCCTATTGACGCACAAACGGTTTTCCATTTGTAATATGTTTTAGCTGTGCAAAGATTTACAGAAAACTGAAGATATATCTGTAAAATGGAGGTATGGTGGATTAATGGATATTGACTCGGACTGAGGAATCGGAGAGTCGAGTTCGAATTCGATTGGGATTCACTTACATTCACTTATCTTAGGGAAGGTATGAATCTATCTCTTCTTCCCCCACAAGCCATGGGCAAAATAGCAAGCCTGGATAAAATAGCAAGACTGGATTCTCTTACACCGGTTGCCATCCAAGGCAACCGGTGTAAGAAAATACAAACTCTGAATTCAAACTAATCTTAAGAAAAAAAATTATAAAGCTTAAGTATATTTGAAAAAAATTGAAAAGCTAAAGAAAAATCACTTCTACTGCGGCTGTTTTTGTTTTTTTTACAAAAACAAAATGCCACAAACATTTATTCTGCATATTTTTCTTGCAATCTTCATGTTATTGTTAGAATTTATTGATACAATCTCGTAGCTTTTCTGCATTAAATTTAATGTAAATCCTCATCCTATTTTCAGAATGTCTCGAAATCAAATGATTCATATAGGATTTTCTGAAATTAAATTAAGGTAAATCATCATTTAATCGTATAAATGTCGCGTAAACAAATGGCTGATATACGTTTTCTGAAATTCATTTCTAGTTTAAAATCCTTGTTTAATTGTATAAATGTCGCGAAAGCAGATGGTAAATACACGTTTTCTGAAATTAATTTCTTCCTTAAAATCCTTGTTTAATTGTATAAGTGTCTTGAAAGCAAATAGTTAATATATTCTTTTCTGAAATTAATTTCTTGTTTAAAATCCTTGTTTAATTGTATAAATGTATCGAAAGCAAATGGTTAATATATTCTTTTCTGAAATTAATTTCTGTTTTAAATCCTTGTTTAATTGTATAAATGTCACAAAAGCAGATGGTTAATATATGCTTTTCTGAAATTAATTTCTTGTTTAAAATCCTTGTTTAATTGTATAAATGTCTCGAAAGCAGATGGTTTATATACGCTTTCAGAAATTAATTTCTTGTTTAAAATCCTTGTTTAATTGTATAAATGTCACAAAAGCAGATGGTAAATACACGTTTTCTGAAATTAACTTCTTGTTTAAAATCCCACTTTAATTGTATTAATGTTTCGAAAGAAAATAGTTATTATACGTTTTCTGAAATACATTTCTTGTTTAAAATCCTTGTTTAATTCTAACATATCTCAAACTTAGATGGTAAAGAAAACGTTTTCTGAAATTAATTTCTCCTTTAAAATCTTAGTGTAATTGTGTAAATATCTCGAAAGCAAATGGTTAATGTAAGTTTTCAGAAATAAATTTCTTGTTTAAAATCCTTGTATAATTGTATAAATGTCTCCAAAGCAAATGGTTAATAGACGCTTTTCTGAAATAAATTTCTTGTTTAAAATCCTTGTTTAATTGTATAGATATCTCGAAAGCAAATGGTAAGTATACGTTTTTGGAAATAAATTTCTTGTTTAAAATCCTTGTTTACTTGTATAAATGTCTCAAAAGCAGTTGGTAAATACACGTTTTCTGAAATTAATTTCTTCCTTAAAATCCTTGTTTAATTGTATAAATGTCTCAAAAGCAGATGGTAAATACACGTTTTCAGAAATTAATTTCTTGCTTAAAATCCTTGTTTAATTGTATAAATGTCTTGAAGGCAAATGGTTAAAATGCGTTTTCTGAAATTAATTTCTAGTTTTAAATGCTTGTATAATTGTAGAAATGTCTCAAAAGCAGATGGCAAATCCACGTTTTCTGAAATTAATTTCTTGTTTAAAATGCTTGTATAATTGTAGAAATGACTCGAAAGCAAATGGTTAATACAGGCTTTTCAGAAATAAATGTCTTGTTTAAAATCCTTGTTTAATTGTATAAATGTCTCAAACGTAGATGGTAAATACACGTTTTCTGAAATGAATTTCTTGTTTAAAATCCTTGTTTAAAATCCTTGTATAAATGTATAAATACCCCGAAAGCAAATGGTTAATATACACTTTTCTGAAATTAATTTCTTGTTTAAAATACTTGTTTAATTGTATAAATATCACGAAAGCAAATGGTTAATATACGTTTTCTGAAATTAATGTCTTGTTTAAAATCCATGTTTAATTGTATAAATGTCTCCAAAGCAGATGGTAAATACAGGTTTTCTGAAATTAATTTCTTGTTTAAAATCCTTTTTTAATTGTATAAATATCTCGAAAGCAAATGATTAATGTATGCTTTTCAGAAATTAATTTCTTGTTTAAAATCCTTGTTTAATTGCATAAATGTCTCAAAAGCAGATGGTTAATACAGGTTTCGTGAAATTAATTTCTTGTTTAAAATCCTAGTTTAATTGTATAAAAATCTCGAAAGCAAATGGTTAATATACGTTTTCAGAAATAGATTTCTTGTTTAAAATCCTTTTTAATTGTATAAATGTCTCAAAAGCAGATCGTAAATACACGCTTTCAGAAATTAATTTCTTGTTTAAAATCCTTGTTTAATTGTATAAATGTCTCAAAAGTGGATGGTAAATGCACGTTTTCTGAAATCAATCTCTTGTTTAAAATCCTTGTTTAAATGTACAAATGTCTCGAAAGCAAATGGTTATTATACGTTTTTCAGAAATTAATTTCTTCTTTAAAATCCTTGTTTAATTGTCTAAATGTCTCAATAGCAGATGGTAAATACACGTTTTCAGGAATTAATTTCTTGTTTAAAATCCTTGTTTAATTTTATAAATATCTCGACAGCAAATGGTTAATATACGTTTTCAGAAATACATTTCATTTTTAAAATCCTTGTTTAATTGATAAATGTCTCAAAAGCAGATGGTAAATACAAGTTTCGTGAAATTAATTTCTTGTTTAAAATCCTTGTTTAATTGTATAAATATCTCGAAAGCAAATGGTTAATAGGCGCTTTTCTGAAATTAATTTCTTGTTTCAAATCCTTGTATAATTGTAGAAATGTCTCGAAAGCAAATGGTTATACACATTTTCTGATATTAATTTCTTGTTTAAAATCCTTGTTTAATTGTTTAAATGTTTGGAAAGCAAATGGTTAATATTCGTTTTCTGAAAATAATTTCTTGTCTAAAATACTTGTTTAATTGTATAAATGTCTATAAAGCAAATGGTTAATACACGTTTTCTGAAAGTAATTTGTTGTTTAAACCCCTTCTTTTATTGTATAAATATCTCGAATGCAAATGGTTAATATACGCTTTTCTGAAATTAATTTCTTGTTTAAAATACTTGTTTAATTGTATAAATGTCTCAAACGCAGATGGTAAATACACGTTTTCTAAAATTAATTTCTTGTTTAAAATCCTAGTTTAATTGTGTAAATATCTCGAAAGCAAATGGTTAATATACGTTCTCAAAAATAAATTTCTTGTTTAAAATCCTTGTTTAATTGCATAAATAACTCGAAAGCAAATGGTTAATGTACGTTTTCAGAAATAAATTTCTTGTTTAAAATCCTTGTTTAATTGTATAAATGTCTTGAAAGCAAATGGTTTATGAGCGTTTTCTGAAATTAATTTCTTGTTTCAAATCCTTGTTTAATTGTATAAATATCTCGAAAGCAAATGGTTAATATACGCTTTTCTGAAATTAATTCCTTGTTTAAAATCCTTGTTTAATTGTATAAATGTCTCTAAAGCAAATGGTTAATAAGCGTTTTCTGAAATTAATTTCTTGTTTAAAATACTTGTTTATTTGTATAAATGTCTCGAAAGCAAATGGTTAATATACGTTTTCCGAAATTAATTTATTGTTTAAATTCCTTGTTTAATTGTCTAAATCTCTCAAAGCAAATGGTTAATAAAAGCTTTTCTGAAATAAATTTCTTGTTTAAAATCCTTGTTTAATTGTTTAGAATTGTTTAGAAAGTAAAATATTTATGTTTTTAGGTCTGTCCTTGTTTTTCCGTTGACAAACAGTCAGTCATTTAAGTGCCATACGTGATACTGGGCAGAAGATTATCCCGCAGTATTTTGCCATTGCATTCTGCGGTAGACTTGTTGCCAGCCAAGGCTATAGAACCCAATCTCTCCCATTATTTAACCTGTAACTGGAGGGGTGAAACGGATTAATACCTTTCCCAAGGTTATTTGTGCATAAGTGAATGCAAGGAATTCAACTGGAATTCGAACTCGGCACTCTGATTTGTTGTTCCGAGTCGGTATCCGCTGCACCACAACGCACATGTGTGCATAAAATAGAATACAAAATCCTGACAAATATAGAAGTGTATGTATGCGTGTATGTGTGTGCGCGTGTGTGTGTGCCATGAATTACAGTTTTCAGCTATTGTAATATAGTGTTGTGGAGTAGTTTTCGCACTGAAAGTTATAATCGTGCTATGTCGGTTGCTAATCGACTTAACGCACCCTAAATGTTAGGAACTTGGTAATCTTCCACTGGAAGCCGACTCCTTAGTATTCGGCTAACTGCCGATTAATATCAACTGCCTTAGTAGTGCTACTGAACTCCAATAGAATTCTAAAGAACTCCTATGAACTTCCCAAGAACTCCTAAGAACTTCGGTATTTACTAGCCTTCCCACGCAAGGCCAGATGTGACACATGGTCATTTTATAGTGGGTATTCCCGGCCATATAGCCGGGCCAAAAACTGTCTGTCTATCATTACCGAGTCGTGACTCTACCCTTCGGCTGAGCCACGACTGGGTTTGTGCTCTCTGCTCGGAAGCAGTGAGCGCCCTCTACCCGAAGGCAGAGAGTTGACAGTGTTATAGAGCAGTCATCCTAAGACGGCTGCTTCAACTCCTAAGAACTTCACCTGTTATCTTCCTGTTAACTCTTATTAATATAGGAGGGAAAGTCCATTATCTGAGGAAATGGGGGTGTTTCCCCATAACATATTTCTTTTTAATCATATCATCCGGGGCAAGGCGGTAAGGCTACTGGTGTGCAGGGGGTTACGTAAGAGTGAAAAGATTGGAAAAGGGAAAGCCGGAAACCACATCCTAAACAGGGAACAAGGGATGAGCCTCTACACCTGTTCAATAGGCGTGGGTGAAGTATAGTCACGGGATTATTATTCTTTTATATTCTGTGTCCCTTCAGGACATAGGCGATTAGGGAAGCTCACATTTCCCTATCCCTTGTCGTTCTTAATACCCCTTTACTTGATATTTCACTCAAACCCCGCTCTATCATGGATCTGCCGAAGTCCATCAGGTATGCCGTGCGCTGCTTTACCTTGACCCAATTCCCTTCTATCCGTCCCTCTGAGCATCAGGTTCTCCAAACCCTCCTTCCTCATTGCATGTCCCAAAAACTTCAGCTGTCTTTTCCTAATGTTAAGTATCAGTTTCCTTCTTGTGTCCATCCACTTCAAAACCTCGTTGTTGCTCACACATTCCATCCATTCATTAAGTATGTCATGCATTGTTTTCCCTCGTCTTTCTTCCCTCTATCCGTCCCTGAGCATCAGGTTCTCCAAGCCCTCTTTCCTTATTACATTTCCCAAAACTTCATCTGTCTTTTCCTGATGTTAAGTATCAGTTTCCTTCTTGTGTCCATCCTCTTCAAAACCTCGTCGTCGCTCACACATTCCATCCATTCATTAAATATGTCATGCATTGTTTTCCCTTGTCTCTCTTCCCTTTTATCCGTCTCGTGAGCATCAGGTTTTCCAAGCCCCCTTTCCTTATTACATTTCCCAAAAACTTCATCTGTCTTTTCCTGATCTTAAGTATTAGTTTCTTTTTTGCATCCATTCTCTCTAAAACCTCCTCATTACTCGCGTGTTCCGTCCATGGTATCCTCAGTATCTTCCTGTAGAACCACATTTCGGTTGCTTCAAGTCTTTCCTTCATCTTTGATGAAATTGTCCCGCATTCGCTGCCATCATTTTAAATATTACATTTTTAACACGAAGTAGGAGTGGCATCATGGAGTAATGGTTAGCGGCGAGAACTGAGAAATCAGAGTTCGAATTTTAGTCGATTCCATTAGATTCACGTGCTTATACCCTTCAGAAAGTTACAGATCCATCTCTTCTTCCCCGCAGCAATGGTTAAAATAGCAGGACATACAGGGTTCTATAGCCTTGGGTAACAACCCGTCAAGGAGAATAAAATTCTGAATTCAAACCACCTGGTGCCTTGTTGATCCTACCTCTTTAAGCAAAGGCTAAAAGAATGTAACTTAAAACGCAAATCTATTTCAAGATCCCCGGTGCAAAGTGTACCAGCAAGTTAATTACATTTACGTGATAATATCATTGATAAAAGCATGAATCCATCTATTCTTTTCCCCACATACTGTTATGTCGTGAGTAAGAATAAATAACTCAACAACAGGAATAGGTTAATTGTTGTATTCCGTGAAAATAGTATTTACAAAGGTTATTAGTATCCAATACAAGAATAAAGGTTAATCGTCTCAACCGTCGTAAGACGTAGTATAAGCAATGGGTACTTCCGGGTCGTCACCGGAAGTCTACGACTGACTTGTCGATCGGCTGCTCGGCACACTCTCTACCCAACGTAGATGCCACCATTACTTTACAGAGTAATGGAATAGTCCATTATCGCCGAATAGGCGCGGGCGTCCCAACATATATATATATGATATATATATATGTGTATACATATTGTCATCAGCATATCACAGCTCATCAGTTCGGTTAGACTCCGATTGCTCCTTAACCCAGGTGCGAAACCCGACCGAATTGGCGTCAGTCGGCGACTCTACCCCTGGGCCACGGGGCGTTCGGTGGAAGAAGGCAGTCTTTTTAGCGCATAGTAATGGAATAGTCCATTGTAGCCGAATAGGTGCGGGCGTCCCAACACATACACACCAGTTATTAACATTAACAAGGAAAGTGACCAGAGCACCTTCTCTGTCATTTTTTAACGGAAATTACACACATATATTTCTATAACGTCCGTGGTATTCGTACCAACTTTTGGCGTGAGAAATCGTTCTTCTACGAAAGGTCCTCTGACGTCCTACCTCTATACGAAACAAACCTCAACCCTACAATTCCCTCCTCGATTTCTCGATTCCTGGATATCTTCCTCTCTTTAGAATAACCGAACACAAATACATTAGCAAATGTTTGAAGGGAAACAGCCTTTTTTATATTGTCAGAAATACTAGATCTAGAATGCAGAAGCCATGAGAGAAAAGGGAGCGGTAGAGAAAGAAGAGATAGCTTATTTACTTTAGGAGAGAGAGAAAGAGACGGAAACACATGTAGGAGTGGACAGGAGATTTAAGAGAGATCTCCCTAACCAGAGGAAGATGTTTGCTAACATAAACAAAACTAGAAAAAAAACCACCTTGGCCATGCATGTCGACATAGGACTCTAATGTCGACATGCATGGCTTAACTGACTGACTAAGTAGATTAGCAATCGACATAGCA
Source organism: Ascarosepion bandense (assembly GCA_037127315.1). Lineage (NCBI taxonomy): Eukaryota > Metazoa > Mollusca > Cephalopoda > Sepiida > Sepiidae > Ascarosepion > Ascarosepion bandense. The sequence continues at coordinate 950,709 of JBBBDQ010001767.1, read as the reverse complement.
TGATTATAACTTTCACTGCGAAAACTACTCCACAACAAATACCCAGACCCAGTTCTCTACCGAGAACTGAGGCTCGATAGAGTAATTTATACATAACCCCATCACTGGTCTCTAAGATAATTTCTAAGCTTGACTCTCATAAGGCAAGCAGAAGTGATGGAATTTCAGACATCGTCCTAAAGAAATGTCCCTGAGCTGGTACCAGTCCTCTTTAAACACTATAACTATTTCTACAATTCTTCCTGCTTTCCTGCTTGTTAGAAATCTTCCCTGTTTTTAAGAATTCTCAGGAAGCCTCTGATCTCTATAATTATCACACTATTAGATTTTTGGCTTTAAGGTATTCGAGGCTATCATCAATGCTGAAATATGCATCTCACATCTCACAATCTGACAAACAATATGGTTTCCGTTTTTCCAGGTCTACCACTGATGCATTAACGACCTTTACTGGATAAATATACCAGACTCTTGATAAGAACGACGATGCTCGTGCTTTTGTTCTTGATATTTCAAAATCATTTGACAGGGTTTGGCATGCTGGCCTTATGTGCAAGCTTCAAGGCAAATCTACTTATGGACGATTGAAATGAAGATTGTTTCTTTTTTTCTAACAGTTTCTTTTCTCGCACTCCCGTTTGTGGAATTCACTTCCATTCGCTTTCTTCCCTGATAGCCGAAATCTCAAAAAGTTTAAATGCAACGACAATTGCAATCTTTTACCTACTTGATTCTCATCCATCTTTAATCTTTTGTTAAAAATCCCCTGTACCTTTTTCTTCTCTCATTGAAAACCCCTGTGCACCAGTGGCATTTCTACCTTGCTTGGGGTGATATATATACATACATATATATATATAATTTGTATATTTAGGCAGCAATTTTTTTAAACATGTCAGATTAAATAAACTGCAAAAATGGTGTCTGCTTATTTTTAATAAAATCCGTTCATACTCACGGATAATCTTTCACGTATTATAATTGAAAGATGTCAGAAATGAGCTGTAATGTTGACAGATGTTATTATCATTCATTTCCCAATGTACCCAAGTACTTTCAATCTTCTTCTGAGATCATCTGCACAGGTGTGAGCTATGGTAACAAAAAATAACCATAAGTTCTTTCCTGCTTCAAATATAACGGTTGACAAATTGCTTAGCGTTCATTAGAATGTGAAAATTATCCAAAATGAATTTTTTTTTATATGTTGTAATGTCAAAGTGCCAAATACAGATGGTGGGGTGTTAAAATCAAGCAGGTACGAAAATTCAAATATCTGGGAAGTGTTCTATCTGAAGACGGAAAGTGCGACACAGAGATCCAAAGGCGAATTGGCATGGCGAAAGACGCGTTCCAGAAGCTGAGTAAAGTATTAAGACACAGGAAACTTCCCCTCGAAACAAAGAAGAGAATACCAGATTGTGATGGGCTGCCAGTTCTTCAATATGGCAGCAATATGACAATATCAACAAAGGTGAAGGGAAAACTTGAAGCAGCTGAAATGTGGTCTACAGAAGGATGCTGCGGATATCGTGGACCGAGCATGTGAGCAATGATGAGGTTTAGAAAATGATGGAAACGAAAAGGAAATTAATATTGAGCATCAGGAAAAGACAGCTAAAGTTCCTGGGACATGCAATGAGGAAGGAGGGCTTGGAGAACCTGATACTAACAGGCCAGATAGCGGGGAAAAGAGACAGAAGAAAGCAGCGGATAACATATTTAAAAGGCCTGAGCAGAACGGGGGAAACCCGACCGAATTGGCGTCAGTCGGCGACTCTACCTCTTGGCTATGGGCGTTGGGCGCATATCATTGTACGCGCCCAATAGCTAGAGCGATCTAATTCATTTTACTGAATAAGCGATGCGTTATAGCACTATATATATATATATATTGTTCTATACAATAATCATTTCACGTTAAGCAAAGAGGGAATGCCACTAGTTTGAAGTGCTTTACATGGAGTAAAAGGAATTAAAAAAACGGAGTATAAGAATAATTTAGGAAAGGAGAAAAGTTGAATGGGATTTTAAAAAAACGCAAAATGGTGATTGACGTTGTGTTTAAATTTTTGAAGATTGTCGCCATCAGAGAAACAAGTAAACGGAAAAGAGATCAAAAGGTGGAAAGTGTGAGAAAAGAAACTATTGGAGTAGACGTGACGGTTTCATATAGCTAATTCAACAGTAAAAAGGTGAGCCCTAGATGATAATCTAGTAGCATAATTAAACTTATGTATGTGCGTTGTGGTGCAGAGGATATCGTCTAGGAACGACGAATCGGTGAGCCGAGTTCGAATTCCAGTTGAATTTCTAGCATTCACTTACGCACAAATACCCTTGGGAAAGGTATTAATCCGTCTCTTCCCTCCAGTTATGGGTTAAATAATAGGACAGACTGGGCTCTATAGCCTTGGTCGGCAACCAGTCTACCGCAACAAGTAATAGCAACCTAATGCGGAATAATCTTTTATGATCAGTCAGTCATGTCTCTTTCGAGACATGATCGCCCAAAGCGTGTATCACGTATGGCACTTAACTGACTGAAAGAAGATAATAATTGGAAACATAAGTAAAGCATCCACTAGACAAAAAGTGGGGGATCAGTTTTCTTTTGTTATTAAGTAATAAACTGATCCCCCACTAATTACTGCTTATTAATACAATCCGTCTCTTCTCCCTTCAGCTATAGTTTAAAGAGCAGGATAGAAAATCTTCTGTCCAGTCAATCACGTCTCTTTCGAGACATGATCGCCCAAAGCCTGTATCACGTATGGCACTTAACTGACTGATTCGGAGCACCAGGAAAAAAGCACGCCAGATCAGTTGTCATGAAAAGATTTGTAGAAAAGTCAGAGGGAAGGCAAATGACGACGCTGAGGAAGTAACTGAATCAGGGTCGATTGAATTGCAGCTGAAGGCCTATAGGATCATCACATGTGCTACAATTATGACAGCAGTTGGTATATCGGGGCAAAATCGCCGGATAGATCCTATCCCTATCTGGTTTTTAAACTCAGCGTTGTTCTCCTGAATTACGATAAACTACATCCGGCAGCAAGGATTCTGATTGGGCGAATGGAAATTTTTATAAGCGTGGAATCACCTCCTAATTGCAGTTGTTCGCAGGTCCTGCTGTGGCAGTACCATTTATGTTCCCATCTATGGACAAATAGTCCAAAAAAAGCATTATTAAAGTATAAAAATACATATTTATAGTGAAAATACCGGCATATTTATATCTAAAATGACTAATGACTAACAGTACACATTTTATAGTAGAATGACCAGCAATGCATTTATAGTAGAATAACTAACAATACATTTTTATAGAAAAACACGACCAGCAATATATTTTTATAGAAAAAAATGGCCAACAGTAAGTATTTTATAGTAGAATTACCAACAAAACATTTTATAGCAAAATTGATAACAATATATTTTATTTGTAGTTGAAGCCATAGAATTATGTTGAAAATATTTAAATTCTGGCATATTAATGTAGAGGTTTAATACTATTTTTAGAAGTGGATAATTCTAAATGAAAATAGAATGGTTTCGTTGTTATTATTTTGCAAAGTTTTACAAGGCAAGGAATCAAAGAGGAACTCGTCCGAATCACCCTAATTTTTTTTCATTATTTCATTGATGAAACTGCAATATATGAGACATGATTGCCGAAGCGTGTATCACGTATGGCGTGTGTATTTAACTGACGAACGGATTTTATATAAGTAGAAACACATTTCCATATTTCTATGTGTGTGTTTTCTATTGTGTTGCTTGTAACGAGTTTTCTTACAGATTGCTGTAACTTTTAAGCGATTAGGGGTGCAATCGGGGGTCTACTAGAAATGAGGGTAAATAGCATTCCGTGTTGTGTGTTTTAACAACTGATCAAATAAATTCTTCCTCATCATTCATTGTTAGAACAGTAAATTGGAACTAGTCGTTGGGGATTAATTTACAGCTGCAATATTCCGACTTAACACGATTTGAACCGATGAGAACAAAACAAATGAGGTAAAGAGCATTATTATTATTCTGTCATTTTTCATCATATTTCGATTTCTGCTATGGTCGCACTACCAACCAAGTCTGCGGGTAGACCTAAGGCAAGTCGTGGCGTGTTGTTATGGCTCCATTTCATGTTTTTTTCTATCTTCCCATCATCCCTAGCGTTACATAGACAAAGTTTTCCTTAGTGTGTGGGCTGTAAATAATAAGACAATTTGTTGTATATCTCTTAAGCTGGGGTTTCCAGAGATTCTTTCAATGTGTTGTTTTGTTCCATTTTTTATCATTCCAAGTGCACCTACTATCACTGGCACAACTCTTGTTTTCAATTTCCACATTTTTTCTATTTCAATTTCCAGGTCTTTATATTTTGACAGTTTTTCAAATTCCTTGGTTGCTATGTTACAATCCGCTTGACAAGCCATATCAATTAATAGACAAGTTTTCTCTTTCTGGTTTTTAATAATAATGTCTGGCCTGTTTGCTTCAATTGTTCTGTCTGTGTAGATGGTGTAATCCCATAGAATGGTGACATCTTCTATTTCTGCAACCGGTGCTGGGTAATGTTCATACCAGTGTTTGTTTACAGATTTTCCATAGTGTTTGCACATTGTCCAATGTAAATATTGTCCCACTCTATCGTGGCGATTTGTATATTCATTTGGGGCAAGTACAGAACAGCCCGAGATTAGGTGGTCTATTGTTTCTTGGTGTTTATCACAAAACCTGCATTTTGGATCCATATTATTATGGATAATATTTGCCTGAAAGTTTCTAGTGAAAAGACTTTGGTCTTTCGCTGTACCCCCCCCCACCAAAAAAAAAAGAAAATGAAAAAAGGAAAAAAAAAACAGAAAATATAATAATTTCAAATATAGTCATCATAATAATGGTGGAAGGTTGATATCAGATTTTTCAATGAAAAATGTCCATAAACAAGAACAGCCATCCAAAAAAACAAAAAACAAAAGAACTATTTCATGACATTGAACCATATAATACTCTACAAACTGCATTTCAAAATATAACTTTGACAGAACTACAACATGAAACACGCATATAACTTCCCTTGTAATCATGCTGACACAAATATGTATATGCACAAAAGCGGAGTATTATCTACAATGTATTCAATTGTGAAAGTAGAACAACATATGTAATGTTTTTATTGCTTTAACGCTTACAGGAAAATTAGATTTCAAAATTCAGTCAGTTAAGTGCCATACGTGATACACGCTTGAACAATCATGTCTCGGAAAAGACATAACTGACTGGGCAGAAAATTTTCCCGCAGTAGGTTGCAATTACTTTCTGCGGTAGATTAGTTGTCAGCCAAGGCTATAGAACCCAATTTGTACTGTTATTTAACCTATAACTGGAGGAAATAGATTAATACCTTTTCCAAGAGTATTTGCGCGTAAGAGAATGTAAGGAATTCAACTGGAATTCGAACTCGGCTCACCGATTTCTTGTTCCGATCCGATATCCACTACACCACAACGCACGGCCAAAATTTGAGTTGTTATGCTGTTAAACAAACAAAACCAAGCAGTGAGGCAGTTAAGTGCCATACGTGATACACGCTTTAGGCGATCATGTCTCGAAAGACACATGACTGACACGACAGAAGATTATCCCGCAGTAGGTTGCCATTGCTTTATACGGGAGACTGGTTGCCAGCCAAGACTATAGAACCCAATCTCTCCTTATTTAACCCATAACTGGAGGGAATAGACGGATTAATACCTTTCCCAAGAGTATTTGTGCGTATGTGAATGCGAGGAATTCAACTGTAATTCGAACTCGGCTCCCCGATTTGTCGTTTCTGGTCGATATCCACTGCACCACAACGCAATCCAAACACTTTTTCTAAATTGGTTGCCACGAACGGCCAGAACGGCTGTTTTGCTATCTAACTCATGGCCCAAGAAAGATGGGTTTAAGCAATTTTTAACAGTATTAGTGCAACACTTCTGTCGTGTGTTTGATCCTCACTTGATGACCTGCAAAATGCATCTCTACTAGTCTTGTGATTACAAATTCTGTAACCCTATTAGGGTCATACGTGTACCATATGTACTGAATCAGTGGCAGCAGTTGGTGTCCCTATGGCAATAGAGACTGATATAAATCCCTCTTCAGGCTAGTTTTTAAAATCAAATTTTTTCCTTCTTTTAAATTGGTTGTCACCCAAACAAGAGATCACAGTCTATTCTACGGATTAATTCACAGCCTTTTTCCAAGGAAATTTGCGCGAATTTAACTAGGGAGATGAAGTTCATTTTATGCGTTACATTATACTCGTCTCCTTAATATACGTTCGTTTATTATGAAAATATCTCTAGAAAGCGTTCTTTTTTGACGCATTGACATTAAATCAAGGTCAGAGATGCTACTGCTATTATTTTGGAGATAGTAGCGAGAATTCGGTCAGTTCTTAGTGTTGAGCAGATAAAAACGGTTAGTATATGAAGAGTCCAAGTCGAAGCAAGACTAGGAGGTAGGAAGAAGGCGTGACGGAAGTTAAAATCAATAAGCTGCACAGAAGAACATTGATTGATCATAAGTGCGCATTTCCCGTTCGTATATATATATTTTTTAATCATATCACCCAAAGCAAGGCAATAAAACCACTAAAACGCAAAAGGTTACTGAGTGTGAGAGTACAGGATGCGATGAGTAAACTGTTGCCATTTTGTTTTCAAAGATATGTCGATATGGAAAACACAGAGACATGCTATAATATGAACCTGTATGAATCCTTTGCTTTAAACCCATTTTAGATTTTTAAAAAAATAGACAAGGATTTACCTTAAATTTATTGTTGAAAAGCTGGATGAATATAAAATGTAATTTTGACAAAACAGTCAGTTAAGTGCCATACGTGATACACGCTTTAGGCGATCATGTCTCGAAAGAAACATGACTGACTGGGCAGAAGATTATCCCGCAGTAGCTTGCCATTAGCTTTCTGCGGTAGACTGGTTGCCGACCAAGTCTATAGAACCCAATCTGTCCTGTTATTTAACCCATAACTGGAAGGAATAGACGGATTAATACCTTTCCCAAGGGTATTTGCGCGTAAGTGAATGCAATGAATTCAGGTGGAATTCGAACTCGCTCCCCGATTTCTCGTTCCGAGCCGATATCCAATGCACCACAACGCACATCCTTTGACAAAACAAGAAAACTGAAATAGAAAAGAAAAGAGCATTAATTAAAATAACGGCTTTTATTAGAAAAAAAAAACTCACACAATTTTCTTTAAACTCGATCGAGGAACGCCACCTTATCGGTGAAAAGAATTTAATATTGAAGTACATACACACGCACTCACATATAATTCTTTTCGTTTTGGTATTTTGACATGGTGTAACAGACAGCAAGCTTTTCTCGGGAAACCTATTAAGACTGAGGAGTGAGTTCGATCCTCACTGAGTGTCTCATATTTTTGGTCTTTCGCTGCATCTAAACTACACTTAGAAAAATCACCATATATTGCTTTCGTTCTGATCTGAAGAAACCCATCTAACGATGGCGAAATGTGAAATCTAGTTTATTAGGCCACCCTGATTTTTTAAAATTATATATTTCATACTATTTTTAGTATGAAATACATTATACTCACCCGGCACATTTTGTGTTGGTTGGGGACCCAAAATCATCCCTCGGTTGCGTCTCTGTCCTCGAAGACAGAGTGCGGCTCAGTTGTAGCTCCACCCGCGAGGGCAGCGGTGCATCTGAGAAAAATTACACTGAGTAGATGCCCAGTCCTGGGAAACAGTGTCCCGCGGCCGCGCCACCCAATTGCGGCAGAGGGGTGGGCCAGGTTCTCGTCACCGGGGCCAGCTCAACCGGCGGTTGGGGGACTGGGGAATTTTTGTTCCTTCACCCGTCTGTACGCGGTCGGGCTCCCCACGTTCAAAATGACTTTGTGACACATCTCGCTCCAGTGGGAGAGTAGAGTAAATATTCATATTATTTTAAGTATTTATTGCCAAATGAAAATACCATGGTTCTTTTGTGATTACAAGGCAAGGAAGCAAAGATGAACTCGTCCGAATCACCCTAAATTTTCTTCATTCTTTCTTTGATAGAACTTAAATATAGGTAATTATGATATCTTTATAAATTTATTTGATCCAGATGTTATTGTGCAGTATAAAGAAAAGAACCATTCTATTTTCATTTA
>JBBBDQ010001767.1:767500-937500 GCA_037127315.1 Ascarosepion bandense | reverse complement strand
CACGATGTATGCCTCCGAGTCGAGACTGAGGTCCTGTGAGAAGATTAATGGAGGTATAACGTCGTCATCTCTAATGATCACTCCAAACCCCTTCCTAATCAATATTATACTCATCTATAATTTCACTAGAAACAAAGATAACACTATTGGATTGCTATGTGATGTCAGTTCTTCAATATGGCAGTGAATACTGGACAATATCATTAAAAATGAAGGAAAACTTGAAGCAACTGAAATCTGCTTCTACAGAAGGATGCTGCGAATATCATGGATCGAGCATGTTAGGAATGATGAGGTTTTGGAAATGATGGAAACGAAAAGAAAATTAATGCTGAGCATCAGAAAGAGACAGCTGAAGTTCCTGGGACATGCAATGAGGAAAGAGGGCTTAGAGAACCTGATACGAACAGGCCAGATAGAGGGGAAAAGAGACAGGGGAAAGCAATGGATGACATATTTGAAGGACCTAATCGGGTGGATGATGGAACGAGGATTGCACGGTGTAACAGGAGAAGGCGTGCTAAGAGCCACCAGGGATAGGAAGACGTGGAGAGCCATGATCGCCTCCACCCTAAAAGGACAGGGCACGTAGAAGAAGAAGAACTTTTTCTGAAACCTCTGCGCTGACATCAAACGGACATTTCCAAGCATTTTCCGAATTTATAGATGAGTTAATTGCGTCTATTTCGAACAGACGGGGCCCAAACGACTTTACAATACTGAGCTGTCAACAAGAAATCAAATATTCTATTTACTCTATTTACTTTTTCAGACTGTTATCCTCATCTTTATTGTTATATTCACGACATTTCTGCCGTTCTCCACAATGCAGCAGATGCAACGTTGAAAGTCTATCGCGACTCTATTACTCATCCTATATGCGATGGGAATTCTGTACAATTTCCTCGCAGATGAAGAAGAAACTGGAAACAACAGAAATGTTATTCTACAGAAGGATACTGAGAATAACACTGACCGATCATGAGAAACATCTGTCCATATTTCTGTTATGACGTATTGTAACTATTTACACTATTTCCATTGTTCAGACTGTTTTCTTTATCTTCGTTACCATATTCACGACTTTTCGGCCATTGTACGTTCCGGCCTACTTCATGATCTCTCTATATTTCTGAAATGAGGTATTTTAACTATTTACACTATTTACCTTTTTCGGGCGGTTGTTTTCAACTTTACTGTCATATTCACGACGTTTCAGCGGTTGTGCGCTCCGGTCTTCTTCAGGTGATAAACATTGGAATTTCGAACTATCAGTTTTGCAATTCAAGGCAAATAGGAAGGAATATGAATGCATTCAGAAAGTATAAATTTTTAAATACATAGGATCACTGATTTCTTTTACGACTTATCAACTTTTTTCAGGTAATTTAAACCCAGAAAATATTTTTTCGGTCAGGGCGAAGTTTTAGAAAAAACTGAAGCCAAAAGGACGATTATACTTTGCTTCAGAAAGAGACAGTTGAAATATCTAGGACACATGATGAGGAAAGAGAGCTTGAATCATCTGACACTCACATGGATGGCGAACAAGGTTTAGGAGAGATAACAGACAACTTTTAATAGGAGCTACAAATGACAGAAAATTGTGGAGAGCCACAATCATTTACTTCTTGAAAGGACACAGCATATAAAAGAAAGAAGATCATTTAGAAGCTTCGTACTTTTCCCCTAACATTGTATGTTAGCTCTCAAATGCCCGACAACAATTTTTTTCTGTCAGAAATTAATCTGCTATAGTTTTATTAATATATCATACTGTGGTTTTACTAAGTGAGTCATGGCTTCAACCAGGCCTGGTTACTGATTGGATTAAGCGAACCCTAAACAATTTTCAGGCTCTAACAACTGCCGGCGATGTCGACAGCTTAGCATCTACGATTATTGAACAAATGTTTCGTAAGTATAGAGGATGGAGTGGAATGATTTACCGTAACAGAAAGAAGACGCCAAAGTTCATTCTTCATTTAAGCTTAACAATTAGCGCAACCCCAGCCCTGAAATAGGTGTGGAAGTGCGTCCAACAATGACAATTCACGGAACACCTAAAGTTTAATCGCCGTAGTGTAGTTCTTCAATATGGCAATGAATGTTGGACAATATCTTCGAAGACCAAGGAAAAACTTGAAGCAGTGGAAATGTGGTTCTACAGAAGGATGCTACGGATATCATGGACCGAACATGTGAGCAACAATTAGATGTTGGAATGAATGGAAAGGAAAAGGAAATTAATATTGAGCATCAGGAAGAGACAACTGAAGTTCCTGGGACATCCAATGAGGAAGGAGGGCTTGAAGAACCTGATACTGACAAGCCAGATAGAAGGAAAAAGAGACAGAGGAAGGCAGCGGATAACATATTTGAAGGGTCTGAGCATGTTGATGACGGGACGGGGGTTGCGTGGTGTAACAGGAGAAAACGTCCTAAGAGCCACCAGGGATAGGGAGATGTGAAGGGCCATGATCGCCTACGTCCTGAAAGGACAAGGCACGTAGAAGAAGTAAGACGGTATTGCTGTGTGTTACCAAATATTTCTGCTCGTTTTACTCAGACTCATTTGAAAGTTACTTGTCCATATTTTTGTTTCCGGTGTCTCGGTTGCATTCGTCCCTCACGTATGATGTTCTTGTGTGAAAGTCTTGATTGTACCCTTTTCGTTCTCATCCAATTATTTGACTCCGTTGCTACAGTGTTTTCCACTCCTCTTCGGTGGCAGATACCCAAACAATAAGAAGAAAATTCTTTTAAATTCCTACTGAATTTTAATGACAAGTTAGCGAAAAACGTACTAAGAGCCACCAGGGATAAGGGAGACGTGAAAAGTCATGATTGCCTACGTCCTGAAAGGACAGGTTACATAGAAGAGGAAAAAGACTGTGTTCAAGAACTGGTTGCCTCTAGTTCAGGTTGCACAAAAGCCATGAGAAAGGGCAAGACACATTTTCTTCCTGCTGCTAGTTTGACAGCAGGTCACAGCTGGGATCTCTGTTCTCGGGTGGAATATCGTCCCGAAAGAAATCAATCATTTCCTCTTCCTTTAGAAAGAACAAAGGCATGTCTGACAATTCGAATTTTGGACATGTTTCTCATCATTTACACTATTTAAATTTTTCGGATTGTTGTCTTTGTTTTTATTGTCATGAAGGCAACCTTTCGGTCGTTGTACGCCCCAGCTTTCTTCAGATGAAGCACATTGGAATTTCGAAACAAACCCTTTATTTAGTCCAGGTTGATCTAACTCCACGTATCACGCCTTTTCTCGATGTCTCACTTTTAGTTATTACCCTTTAGTAACTCAGCTCTCAAATTCTTTTGTTTACCTCTACTGTGACAAGGTATTGAACTGGGACTCTTTGTGTGAAATACCTGGATTACTTCAACCAACGTTTTAATCCAATGATCCATATGTCCTTGATGTAGGGCAGGGAAACATTGTGTAGCAGATAAAAAGGTTTTCTGGCTTTAAATAACATGCAAAGGGTTGATAAGTCGTAAAAAAAAATCCATTTAAAATTCTATACCTTCTGAATGCATTCATATTCCTTCCTATTTACCTTGAATTGCAAAACTGATAGTTCGAAATTCCAAAGTTTATCACCTGAAGAAGACCGGCGCGCACAACCGCTGAAACGTCGTGAATATGACAGTAAAGTTGAAAACAACCGTCCGAAAAATGTAAATAGTGTAAATAGCTAAAATACCTCATTTCAGAAATATAGAGAGATCATGAAGAGGGCCGGAACGTACAATGACCGAAAAGTCGTGAATCGTCATTGTTGGACGCACTTCCACACCTATTTCAGGGCTGGGGTTGCGCTAATTGTTAAGCTTAAATGAAGAATGAACTTTGGCGTCTTCTTTCTGTTCCGGTAAATCATTCCACTCCATCCTCTATACTTACGAAACATTTGTTCAATAATCGTAGATGCTAAGCTGTCGACATCGCCGGCAGTTGTTAGAGCCTGAAAATTGTTTAGGGTTCGCTTAATCCAATCAGTAACCAGGCCTGGTTGAAGCCATGACTCACTTAGTAAAACCACAGTATGATATATTAATAAAATTATAGCAGATTAATTTCTTACAGAAAAAAATCGGTGTCGGGCATTTGAGAGCTAACATACAATGTTAAGGGAAAAGTACGAAGCTTCTAAATGATCTTTTTTCTTTTATATGCTGTGTCCTTTCAAGAAGTAAATGATTGTGGCTCTCCACAATTTTCTGTCATTTGTAGCTCCTAATGAAAGTTGTCTGTTATCTCTCCTAAACCTTGTTCGCCATCCATGTGAGTGTCAGATGATCCAAGCTCTCTTTCCTCATCATGTGTCCTAGATATTTCAACTGTCTCTTACTGAAGCAAAGTATAATCGTCCTTTTGGCTTCAGTTTTTTCTAAAACTTCGCCCTGACCGAAAAAATATTTTCTGGGTTTAAATTACCTGAAAAAAGTTGATAAGTCGTATAAGAAATCAGTGATCCTATGTATTTAAAAATTTATACTTTCTGAATGCATTCATATTCCTTCTTATTCGCCTTGAATTGCAAAACTGATAGTTCGAAATTCCAAAGTTTATCACCTGAAGAAGACCGGAGCGCACGACCGCTGAAACGTCATGAATATAACAGTAAAGTTGAAAACAACCGTCCGAAAAAGGTAAATAGTGTAAATAGTTAAAATACCTCATTTCAGAAATATAGAGAGATCATGAAGTAGGCCGGAACGTACAATGGCCGAAAAGTCGTGAATATGGTAACGAAGATAAAGAAAACAGTCTGAACAATAGAAATAGTGTAAATAGTTACAATACGTCATAACAGAAATATGGACAGATGTTTCTCATGATCGGTCAGTGTTATTCTCAGTATCCTTCTGTAGAATAACATTTCTGTTGTTTCCAGTTTCTTCTTCATCTGCGAGGAAATTGTACAGAATTCCCATCGCATATAGGATGAGTAATAGAGTCGCGATAGACTTTCAACGTTGCATCTGCTGCATTGTGGAGAACGGCAGAAATGTCGTGAATATAACAATAAAGATGAGGATAACAGTCTGAAAAAGTAAATAGAGTAAATAGAATATTTGATTTCTTGTTGACAGCTCAGTATTGTAAAGTCGTTTGGGCCCCGTCTGTTCGAAATAGACGCAATTAACTCATCTATAAATTCGGAAAATGCTTGGAAATGTCCGTTTGATGTCAGCGCAGAGGTTTCAGAAAAAGTTCTTCTTCTTCTACGTGCCCTGTCCTTTCAGGACGTAGGCGATCATGGCTCTCCACGTCTTCCTATCCTGGTGGCTCTTAGCACGCCTTCTCCTGTTACACCGTGCAATCCTCGTTCCATCATCCACCCGATTAGGTCCTTCAAATATGTCATCCATTGCTTTCCCCTGTCTCTTTTCCCCTCTATCTGGCCTGTTCGTATCAGGTTCTCTAAGCCCTCTTTCCTCATTGCATGTCCCAGGAACTTCAGCTGTCTCTTTCTGATGCTCAGCATTAATTTTCTTTTCGTTTCCATCATTTCCAAAACCTCATCATTCCTAACATGCCCGATCCATGATATTCGCAGCATCCTTCTGTAGAAGCAGATTTCAGTTGCTTCAAGTTTTCCTTCATTTTTAATGATATTGTCCAGTATTCACTGCCATATTGAAGAACTGACATCACATAGCAATCCAATAGTGTTATCTTTGTTTCTAGTGAAATTATAGATGAGTATAATATTGATTAGGAAGGGGTTTGGAGTGATCATTAGAGATGACGACGTTATACCTCCATTAATCTTCTCACAGGACCTCAGTCTCGACTCGGAGGCATACATCGTGCCTTGAGGAGGTAGTGCTGGCCTGGGTTGAAACGGTGTATGCTGGAAGACCCTATTCCTGGCAACAGGACTCTGCCCCATGCCACACAAGCAACAGAACTCATTCTTTGCTCTCAGACAATGACTGCGATCACATCACCCATGACAGCAAGCTGCAGATTATTAGGTGTGAAGCGCATTTGAGCGAGCGATCATCAAAATTCCTTTTTACACCATTGATTAACTGTCTTGGAAAAAGTTATTGACAGTCTCCAAAGTTTAAAAAGTCTATTTTTTGTTAGGAAGGTTTTAATAGCTGCGAATTTGTGATTTTTGCATTTTTAGGCATATTTTTTCACCATAATCAGAGCAACTATAAAAAACACGGGGTTACTGAGTATAATAAAAACTTTAAAGAGACCAACAATAAAGGACTATTATTTAAGAGGACAGAAGATAACGATTGACTTAACATTTATTTTGAAGATCCAAATTTACTGGAAAGCAAGAAGTCGAAAAGAATTTCACTAATGAGAGAAGAAACTGATAGCCAAATTCGTATTCCGAATCGTTACATTCACTTACAAGAAAATCCCACTTGAGAAAGATGTGAATTCATGTATTCTCCGTGCTCCACTCAGCTATAGGTTAAATAACAGAACGAAGTACGTCCTATAGCCTTGGTTGGCAACCAGTCTACCACAGAAAGGAACAGCAATATAATGCAAGAAAATATTCTACTCAGTCATGAGTCCAAAAGGGACATGATCGCCCGAGCTGGTATCATGTATGGAACTTGAATGACTGTATATTTTTTCTACTTTAAATTCTATTGCGGGACAAGGCTGAGAGGGGCGTTACTGACCTTGCATTCACTTACGCACAAATATCCTTGGGAAAGGAATTAATCCGTCTCTTCTCTCCAGTTATGGGTTAAGTAACAGAACAGATTGGGTTCTATAGCCTTGACTGGCAACCAGTCTACCGTAGAAAGTAATGGCAATTTACTGCGGGATAATCTTCCCAGTCAGTCATGTCTCTTTCGAGACATGATCACCCAAAGCGTGTATCACGTATGGCACGTAACTGATTGACTGACTGGCCACAAAAACAAATCCCTCTTTACCCAACACTTCTTTTACCAAAATACCATACATTTACCAAAATACCATACATTTACTAAAATACGACTTACTCTCAGAGAAACTGAAAACAAAATAGATGATGTAAATATTTCGAGATATTTACAATGTTTTATTATTTCATTTTTTTTTAATACAAATGTAAAAAAATTACGTATCATAAAATGAGGGCAGGTGAGATGATCCCAGTAACGAACCACAGACATACTCAAACTAAAATCCAAACTTATTTATAAATGGAAATTGTCTGTGTGTGTGTGTGTGTGTGTGTGTGTGTGTGTGTGTGTGTGTGTGTGTCCGTTACCTATGGACTCAGAAACGGTTGAACCGATTTACTTGAAAAATTATACAGTTATAATATAAGCGTCTGCGAGTGTTCTTAGCTAGGTTTTGTGTCGACGTACCACCGATAAATATCGAAAATCGATAATCGAAAAAATTATGCAGTTCTTACAATAGTGCAGAAAATCGATAATATATATATATATATATATATATATATATATATAAGGCAAGATGTGTGTGTGTGTGTGTGTGTGTGTGTGTGTGTGTGTGTGTGTTTATCTGCCCATATGTTTGTATTTTTTCAGCCCTTTTATTTTAGTTTTTGGTTCGGGTTTGGCTCTAAGTAGGTATAATTGTAGTTCTTAGTCTCAGCCATGATACCATTTACTCAGAGAACCCATTTAGCCTTCAAAATTCAGTTTACGACGAAAAAAATTTAATTGATATCGATACCAGGAAATCAAAATTTGACTTACATCCATTCATTTTTCTTTCAGTCTACGGTTTCGCTTTAACTGGAAACAACTATTGCTTTTTAGTCTTTCGTGCCAACGTCCAAAGAGTCTGAGCTCCAGGACCATGGATTAGTTTTAAAGCTTTCATTACACCCGAGCAATACCGGGCTATACTGCTAGTATATATATATATATATATATATATATATATATATATATATATATATATATATATATATTGTGTGTATTTTGGCAGCATTTTTTCATTAATGCAGGTTTCATTGAATAATATAGACAAGTTTTGTCTATTAATTTTGTGTAGGATCCGTTCATACCGTCTGATATACTTGATGGTGATGTCGTTGAAAGACAACAAAAAATCACAGTATTTGTTGAATTTTTTATCGGGTCTAAGCTTTCGGCTCACATAAGCTATTATCAAAGAGTAAATATTAACACACAGTAAACATAGAACATTTAAGCTATTAACAATAAAGAGAATTGAATTGAAAATATAAGTCCATCCCTACCGTGGCGGATGGCCGAAGACAGTGACAAAATAGTGGTGTTGTGGTCCCTGGTCTGATTACAGACATTTGAGTACGTTATTGGAAATATCAAAATTGATTGTATTCAAACCAGGTTTAAATTGTTTAATGTAGAGTGCTTCGAGGATTTTTAGTTTCTGCTTATTATTTTCTTGTTTGAGTATGTACGTATTATCAACAAGCGTTTTTCTCAGAAGTGTGCGTTGATAACCGTGTTGTTCTAAATGACGGAATATATTTGAATTTTTATTTAAGTGCAACGTCAGACGCCGTGAAAGCAAATTTGTGGTGTGGCCGATGTAGATATTATTGAGGTTGTTAGAGATACATTCTCTAAATGGACATCACCATCAAGTATATCAGACGGTATGAACGGATCCTACACAAAATTAACAGACAAAACTTGTCTATATTATTCAATGAAACCTGCATTAATATATATATATATATATATATATATATATATATATATATATATATATATATATTAGATGCGATCGGTAAATTGTCGCAGTTATTTTATTATTTCAAATATTCTTTAGGCTGAGACTAAGCTCCAGGACCATCGATTAGTTTTAAAGCTTTCATTACACCCGAGCAACGCCGGGCTATACTGCTAGTAAAATATATTTGTAAGACCTTTCTTCCCAACAAAAAAGTAAGAGTGGCCATTATATTCTGCTGATAGGCAAAATTCAGATGCTTGCTCGCCAAAGGTAAGTGAAGGAGAAAAATAAATTGTGGAGTTGGAAAATCAACAGCTGACCTGGTCAAGATAAAATGAGGATAGAATAATACTGAGGCGACTGGAAATCTTGACAAGGACCGTAACAAAAGAGAACACCGAGAACAGCAATTCCTCACATTCGCTAACTGAACGAAAAGAGTCTAGCTTAATCAGGGGCGGCGTCCGTCAATAAACCATCCCGTCGTGAAGAAATTAGACCAAAAAAAAGAAATCAAAACCGGCGTCATTCACGCGAATCAGGCTCGCGACTTTCACCCACCTTTCGCTGAAACCTGCTACCTTACTGATCTACTTGTATGTCCCATATCTTGTCCAATTCCACTCTTCTTGTCTAATAAAGAAAATTAAGTTAGATTCCGAACTCCCAAAATCAATTTTTAAAGTATTAGTTTTAGTCATAATTATATTTTAAATTATTAGGTTAAGTCATAAATGATTGTGAAAGTATTAAGTTAAGTCATAAATAATTTTTCAAGTATTAGGTTAAGTCATAAACAATTTTAAAGTATTAGGTTAAGTTATAAATAATTTTTGAAGTGTTAGGTTAAGTCACAAATAAATTTTAAAGTATTAACTTAAGTCATAAATAATTTTAAAGTATTAGTTTAAGTCATAAATATTTTTTAAATTATTAGGTTAAGTTATAAATAATTTTTAAAGTATTATGTTAAGTCATAAATAATTTTTAAAGTAATAGGTTAAGCCATGAATAAGTTTTAAATTATTAGGTTAAGCCATAAATAATTTTTAAAGTATTAGGTTAAGTCATAAATGATTTTTAGATTATTAGGTTAAGTCATAAATAATTTTTAAAGTATTGGGTTGAGTCATAAATAATTTTTAAAGCATTGGGTTAAGTCATAAATAATTGTTAATGTATTAGGTTAAGTCATAAATAATTTTTAAATTATTAGGTTAAGTCATAAATAATTGTTAAAGTATTAGATTAAGTCATAAATAATTCTTAAAGTATTAGGTTAAGTCATAAATAATTTCCGCTTTCATTACTGAGGTTCATTATTGAAAAACTAAAGTATAATTAAATTTTATTCGGTTGCATATCCAACATGATTTGCAATGACTTGCTTGCTGTCGATTTATTTGGCAATTCTTCACTAAATTTCATTAAAATTCAGTAGGAATTTCAAGGGATTTTCTTCTTATTTGTTGGCTATCTGCCACCGAATAGGAGTGGAAACTTGGATCACGACGACAAGGGCACAATCAAGACTTCCACACAAGAACATCATACGTACAGGACGAATGCAACGGAGACACCGGAAACACAAACATGGACAAGTGACTTTTAAATGATTCTCGGTAAAACAAGCAGAAATATTTGGTAACACACCGCAATACCGTTTTACTTCTTCTACGTGCCTTGTCCTTCCAGGACGTAGGCGATTATGGCTTTACATGTCTCCCTCTCTCTGGTGGCTCTTAGCACGCTTTCTCTTGTTACATCACACAACCCCCGTTCTGCTATCCACCTGCTCAGGTTAGTCAAGTACGTTACAAGCTCTTTTTCTATGTCTCTCCTTCCGTCTATCTGACCTGTTAATGTCAGGTTCTCCAAGCCCTCCTTCCTCATTGCATGTCCCAGGAACTTCAGTTGTCTCTTCCTGATGGTCAGCATTAATTTTCTTTTCGTTTCCATCATTTCCGAAACCCCATAATTGCTCACATGCTCGATCCATGATATTCGCAGCATCCTTCTGTAGAACCACATTTCAGTTGCTTCAAGTTTTTTCTTCATCTTTGCTGATATTGTCCAGCATTAATTGCATCATTGAAGAACTGATACCACATAGCAATCCAGTATTCTTCTCTCTGTTTCTAGCGAAATTTTCCTATCTCTTAACACTTTACTCAGCTCCTCCAATTTATTGCATTTAAAACTACAATTGTGGCACTACGCCGAAGGAGAAGGGTTGTTTCACACTGACTATCCTTTACCTACCTAATCTAATTCACGGATCATTTATTCATACAATCCCGTTATACGGTCAACACAGCGCACTGTTAGACTCTTCTTCCCAGAAAATGTTCCTGTATTGATGGACCCTAAAACTTTAGTGGATCGCCAGCAAAGGAATCATTTGCATAGCTAACACACTCATTTTAGCTCACAGCCCCGACTTTCCCATGGGGAAGCTGGTAGACACTGTCGTGCCGCATACATTTTCGACAAAAAGAAAACAGGATGTTGGCCGCTTGACAATCCAAAGCACACTGTGTAAATACGTCTTCTGCGTATCGGCTCCACGCATACATCCGCTTCAACCAAAACAAGATCAATAATATATTATAACCAGTAAGAGCAAATCCCGCGCAAAAATCATAACCTGAATTCTGAGATGACTAAAAACTATATATACCTAAATTCAAACAGTCCCGACACAGACCAACGTTTGATGACAAAAAACAAACAAGCTGACAAAGAGAGGCGATACAGATAAGCGTTTTATGACCACACCAACACGCTGAGAGAGATGCCACCGACGACGACAACCACCACCACCAAATGTCTATTTCATTTTTAATTTCCCAACTCTCTTTCCCTGTTGACTTGGCAACTGCAATAGATAGAAGTTACCAGTTTTGTTTTGTTTTTTTTTTGTTGTTTGTTTTTTGTTTTTTTGGTGGGGTGTATATATTTAAATAGATTATACATTTATTTATCTCTTCTTTGGATTTGCCTTTGACTAGCCGGAGAAGGAATTAGCCTCTACAACAGTAACAACAACAAGGTTCTGTCTTCCAGGTTACCCAATTCTGCCTCCTCAACAACTCTTTCTTTCTTGACAACCAGACATTTTGGTGCTTGCATCGACTCTGTTCTGGCAGGACAGTCATGTGCTGTCTTTCGACAGGAAAAGCTCACTAAGTGTCGTCACTTTGACGAACCAGGGTTAGAATATCATTATCAGTAGCCATTGGCTGCTCCGTCTACTTTCTGTTTCTCTTTTTCATTCTCTCTTTTCTTTTTTCCTCCTTTTCTTTACCCTTTTCTTTTATTTCCTTTTCGCTTTTCCTTTCTTTCTTTCTTTTCTTTTCATTTTGTCTTCTTTTTTACCCTTTCCATATTTGATTATGATTTATTCATTTTTTAAGGGTTATCAACCTATTACAGTTTATTTAAAGGCAAGAAATAATTTTAGATTCTAAAAATTCTTAAGATAATGATGATTTACTCATACACGTCTGAATGTTTAACCCATAGCTAGAAAGTAATAACTAGATTAATATCTTTCCTAAGAGTATTTGCGTGTAAGTCAACATCCCAACGGGAATTGAAACTCGCCTCTCCAATTAACAATTCTAGGCGATTTTCCATTACACCACCCGCATATCCAAGCATCGAGCACCTGCTATTCAAACACGGTCATCCATCTAAGTACTGACCGGATTCGACATTGCTTAACAGGAACAGGCGTTTAAACGTGAGGTCGTAATAAGTCCTTTTTTATTCCTTTTCTCTCTACTTTCTTTCCCTCTCTTTTTGAGTATTTTCTTTTTTTCTTCCTTTTTGTCTCTTTTTTCTGCATTCTTTCTTTTCATTTTCTCTTCCTACTCTCCCTTTCTTTTCCTCTTTTATCTCTTCTTTTTGTTTTTTCTTTTTCCTATTTATTTCATCTCTTTCTCTCTTTCACTCTTCTTTCTTATTTATATTCTCGCTCTTTTCCTTCTTTTTTCTTTTTCCTATTTATTTCATCTCTTTCTCTCTTTCACTCTTCTTTCTTACTTATATTCTCGCTCTTTTCCTTCTTTTTTCTTTTTCCTATTTCTTTCATCTCTTTCTCTCTTTCACTCTTCTTTCTTATTTATATTCTCGCTCTTTTCCTTCTTTTTTCTTTTTCCTATTTATTTCATCTCTTTCTCTCTTTCACTCTTCTTTCTTATTTATATTCTCGCTCTTTTCCTTCTTTTTTCTTTTTCCTATTTCTTTCATCTCTTTCTCTCTTTCACTCTTCTTTCTTATTTATATTCTCGCTCTTTTCCTTCTTTTTTCTTTTTCCTATTTATTTCATCTCTTTCTCTCTTTCACTCTTCTTATTTATATTCTCGCTCTTTTCCTTCCTTTTTCTTTTTCCTATTTATTTCATCTCTTTCTCTCTTTCACTCTTCTTTCTTATTTATATTCTCGCTCTTTTCCTTCTTTTTTCTTTTTCCTATTTCTTTCATCTCTTTCTCTCTTTCACTCTTCTTTCTTATTTATATTCTCGCTCTTTTCCTTCCTTTTTCTTTTTCCTATTTATTTCATCTCTTTCTCTCTTTCACTCTTCTTTTTTTCTAATTTTTTTTCCTAATTTGCATTCTCCCTTTCCATTTTGTAAAATTTCCTTTCTCACTTCTCTTTGCGTTTTTATTCGTTATTGACACTTTCTTTGTTGTTTTTTCTTCTTTTCTTTCTTTTCTTTTCTTTTCTTTTTTCTTATTTTCTTTTCTTCTCTATCTACCTGTCATTATCTTGTGAATTTTGTAATTTTCTTTTCAGCTTTCTCGTCTGCTTTGTCCCTTTCTTTCACCAACCTCTCTACCTTTTCCTTTCTTTGTTTTTCCTCTTTCATTCGTTTTCTTTTACCTTCGAGTCATACCACGTTTATTTATTTATTAGATAGATAGATAGATAGATAGATAGATAGATAGATAGATAGATAATGAACAGAAGATAGATAGATAGATAGATAGATAGATAGATAGATAGATAGATAATGAACAGAAGATAGATAGCTAATGAACAGAAGCTGCGATAGATAGATAGATAGATAGATAGATAGATAGATAGATAGATAGATAGATAGATAGATAATGAACAGAAGCTTAGATAGATAGATAGATAGATAGATAGATAGATAGATAGATAGATAGATAGATAGATAGATAGATAAGATAAGAACAGAAGATAGATAGATAGATAGATAGATAGATAGATAGATAGATAGATAGATAGATAGATAGATATGAACAGACAGGGAAAGAAAGAAAGAAAGAAAGAAAGAAAGAAAGAAAGAAAGAAAGAACCAATTTAAAAACAGCATGGAACGCTTCGTCTGCTTTGTCCCTTTCTTTCACCATTTTCTCTTCTTTCCCCTCTATCTCTCCTGTACCTTTTCCTTTCTTTGGTTTTTCTCTTTCACTCGTTTTCTTTTTCCTTCGAGTCATACCACTTTTATTTCTGCCTTTCTGCTTTCTTCGCTTATTCTTTCATTCTTTAGCCCCTTTTCTTCCGTTCAATTTTTCATTTTTTCAGTTACACTCCTGTTACTCCCTTTCCTCACACTTGTTTATTTTTCCCTATTGATTCTTTTCACCTTTATTTCGAAATTCATTCTTCATATCATTGTCCTTAATTTCTTCTCTCTATGTTTTTATCGATCATTTTGCGCATGCGCTGTAGATACTTGTTGGCCTACCCGATTCAAACTAACTAAAAATTCAATCTAAATAATATATAGCTTCTATTCTATATCTGCTTACTCCTTAATTAAATTTATCAAAAGTATATTTTTCATTTTTTTATACCAAATATTTTATTATTTATTACCCCTTGTTATAGATTTCTACCCTACAATATTTTTAATATCAACATTTTACAGTGTCGGCTGCAAAATGATTTCATCGACGCCCTTATCTTGTACGCGCCACTTACAGCGGTTATAATTATGGCGGCTCTGGCTGGAACAAATGCGTCTATATGATTATTGAATAAGGGAGCGGGCAAGGACGGGTAGACTTTGGTCGAGTGGTAAAAGATGGGATTGATTGAAGCCCAAAGAAAAGTTAAGAATATATTCGAACTTGGAAATCGGTTTGAAAAATAAATGAAAAGAAATTTAGTTGGAGAAAAAAAGGGAGGCGGGATGAAGAGAGAGAAACAAATATATTCATTAGGCTTTATTTTTCTCTGTTATAAGACCATAATTATTAGTAACAAATACCAAGGTTTTTTCTTAATAGTAGATCTGTGATAGATAGATAGATAGATAGATAGATAGATAGATAGATAGATAGATAGATGAAGAGACTGTGATAGATAGATAGATAGATAGATAGATAGATAGATGAAGAGACTGTGATAGATAGATAGATAGATAGATAGATAGATAGATAGATAGAAACCTAACTAACGTATAAATCTATACACATGTAAAATTTCTAATATAGCTAAAATATATCACTGACAGACAATATAAATACATATTCATAATATATATATATGTATATATATATATATGAATGTATTTCCTGTACATATGTATTCTTGTGTGTGTAAATATATATATATATATGTGTGTGTGTGTGTGTGTGTGTGTGTGTGTGTGTATATATATATATCTGATGCGATGGGTATATTGTCGCCATTTTATATTTTCAATATTGCACATGCGTGTTTGTGCGTTTATTTTGTCGACTGCATAGTATAAAAGGGTCAGTTGGGCACCGTCTGCGAGAAAAAGCCCAGCATGACACAATTCACTCTGCCAGAAATTTAGGCATGCTGTACTGTTTGGCTGAAAGTTCCAACCCAAACAATTCAGTGTGTTTAGGTGTCAACCTGAGGACAGCTCAGAGCATTCGGAAAGAGTCGGATGCTATATCCAGTCAATATCATGGCGTTTGGAGTGATCACAAGTGATAACGACGATATTCCTTAATTCCTCTACCTTGAGGGGGCTGTGCTGTCCTGGCTCAAGAGGTTGGCTACTGGAAGACCTTATGTCTGGCTACAGGACTCTGCACCATTTCACAGAAGCAGGAAAAGCCAGTCATGACTGTCAGACAATTTCTCCGGCCACATCGCTCCGTACCTCTGGCCACCTAACTCCCCAGAAGGCAACCCTCTTGATTTTTGTATGTAGAACACAGTTGAGCGATTGACCAACAAAACTCTTTCTAATATCAAAGATGAACTAAAGGAAAAGATTATGACAGCATTCACCAACTCAAACAAGGAGGCCATCTAGAAGGGTTGCAGGAGATTCTGAATTCGTCTGGAGGCCGTGGCTAATGGCGATTTTGTTGAATAGATTTACTCTTAAGCATTTCAAGATATTTTTGCGTAAATCTTTGGTGAATATATCTGTTAAAATGAGATGTCAGTGTTATTTTCATTTTTGCGTAATTTAGATGAGAATTTATACTTTGCACTGCATAGATAGATAGATAGATAGATAGATAGATAGATAGATAGATAGATAGATAGATAGATAGATAGATAGAAAGAATATGAAAGGGTTGAGATAGATAGATAGATAGATAGATAGATAGATAGATAGATAGATAGATAGAAAGAATACAGTGTTGAGATAGATAGATAGATAGATAGATAGATAGATAGATAGATAGATAGATAGATAGAAAGAATATGAAAGGATAGATAGATAGATAGATAGATAGATAGATAGATAGATAGATAGATAGATAGATAGATAGATTGGAACAGAAGCTGAGATAGATAGATAGATAGATAGATAGATAGATAGATAGATAGATAGATAGATAGATAGATAGATAGATAGATAGATATGAACAGAAGCTAGATAGATAGATAGATAGATAGATAGATAGATAGATAGATAGATATGAACAGAGAATAAGATAGATAGATAGATAGATAGATAGATAGATAGATAGATAGATAGATAGATATGAACAGAGAATAAGATAGATAGATAGATAGATAGATAGATAGATAGATAGATATGAATAGAGAATTAGATAGATAGACAGATAGATAAATAGATAGATATGAACAGAGAATTAGATAGATAGATAGATATGAACAGAGTAAATAAGATAGATAGATAGATAGATAGATATGAATAGAGAATAAGATAGATAGACAGATAGATAGATATGAACAGAGAATAAGATAGATAGATAGATAGATAGATAGATAGATAGATAGATAGATAGATAGATAGATAGATATGAACAGAGAATAAGATAGATAGATAGATAGATAGATAGATAGATAGATAGATAGATAGATAGATAGATAGATATGAACGGAGAATAAGATAGATACATAGATATTAACAGAGAATAAGATAGATAGATAGATATGAACAGAGAATAAGATAGATAGATAGATAGATAGATAGATAGATAGATAGATATGAACGGAGAATAAGATAGATACATAGATATTAACAGAGAATAAGATAGATAGATAGATATGAACAGAGAATAAGATAGATAGATAGATAGATAGATAGATAGATAATGAACAGAAACTGCGATAGATAGATAGATAGATAGATAGATAGATAGATAGATAGATAGATAGATAGATAGATAGATAGATATGAACAGAGAATAAGATAGATAGATAGATAGATAGATAGATAGATAGATAGATAGATAGATAGATAGATAGATATGAACAGAGAATAAGATAGATAGATAGATAGGGATGGACTGTAGGGATGGACTTATATTTTCAATTCAATTATCTTTATTGTTAATAGCTTAAATGTTCTATGTTTACTGTGTGTTATTATTTACTCTTTGATAATGGCTTATGTGAGCCGAAAGCTTAGACCTGATAAAAAATTCAACAAATACTGTGATTTTTTGTTGTCTTTTAACGACATCACCATCAAGTATATCAGACGGTATGAACGGATCCTACACAAAATTAATAGACAAAACTTGTCTATATTATTCAATGAAACCTGCATTAATATATATATATATATATATATAAAGAGAGAGATAGAAATGTGTGTGCGTACGTGTTTCTCTCTTTTTCAGTCTGTTCATAAACGTCTATTTTTTTTTTTTTAATCATTTCACTCCAAGCAAGGCAGAACTGCCACTGGTGCACAGCGGGTTACATAAGAGGTGAGTCATGAGAAAGAGAAAATTACAGGGGGTGTCAGTGAATGAGTAAGAAAAGGATGAGAATACAGGTGTGAAGAGGGTTGCATGAGAGTGGAGTGTAAAGGAAGAAGAACATTATACAAGGGTTGTCACGGAAAGGATGTAAGTCAAGAAGATCAGAGATGACAATTTACTTTGCATTTAAATTCTTGGAGAATGAAGCAAGTATACGGAAAAGAATTTCACAAGCGGGAAGTGCGAGCAAAGAAGTGGAGAGTAGAAGTTGTGTTTTTTATTTGATTGGTTTCACTCAATACCCATTTGTTAACCACTTGACTCTAGTTCTTTCTACATCACACTGTATATCTTTTCCTTTCTCTCTACCTTTGCAACTGTCATCACAACTGTATTACCATCCTTCTCTTGTTCCTTTCTAACTGGTTCGTCTTTCTTTTTACTCTCCTCCTATCTAATCTTTTTATTCTTATGTAGCCCCCTTCACATCGGTCGCGTTACCGCCTTGTTTGGAGTGAAACGATTAAAAAAAACTGTAAAAGGGTGGGGCCTAGTTGCTAGTTAGTAAGTTAAGTGCCA
This sequence comes from Ascarosepion bandense, assembly GCA_037127315.1. NCBI lineage: Eukaryota > Metazoa > Mollusca > Cephalopoda > Sepiida > Sepiidae > Ascarosepion > Ascarosepion bandense. The sequence continues at coordinate 919,086 of JBBBDQ010001767.1, read as the reverse complement.
TACGTGATACACGCTTGGGCGATCATGTCTCGAAAGAGACATGACTGACTGGGCAGAAGACTATCCCGCAGTAGGTTGCCATTGCTTTCTGCGGTAGGCTGGTTGCCGACCAAGGCTATAGAACCCAATCTGTCCTGCTATTTAACCCATAACTGAAAGGAAAAGACGGATTAATACCTTTCCCAAGGGTATTTGCGCGTAAGTGAATGCAATGGATTCAACTGGAATTCGAACTCGGCTCCCCGGTTTCTCGTTCCGAGCCGATATCCACTGGACCACAACGCACATTCTCCCGTCTAGTAGCTCGACTAAATTCATGCAGAGTGGGCACCAGGGGGCTAAGCTCATCAGAGCAGAACCTGTGACAGTATTTGTAGCAGAGACAGAGGGAAGCCACATTACGTCAGTGAGAAAGTGACTGGAGTTGAGCTACCAGGTCAGGGTCAATTACATAACAGATTCTTCGTTGGATTTATACCTAGAATTGTTGGCAGTCATCAGACTGTATTCCCATCCTTCTCTTGCTCCTTTATAACTGGTTCGTCTTTCTTTTTACTCTCCTCCTATCTAATCTTTTTATTCTTATGTAGCCCCCTTCACATCGGTGGCGTTACCGCCTTGTTTGGGGTGAAACGATTAAAAAAACTGTAAAAGTTGCTAGTCTAGTAGCTCTTTTAAATTTATGCAGAGGGGGCACCAGGGGGCTAAGCTCATCAGAGCAGAAGCTGTGACAGTATTTGTAGCAGAGACAGAGGGAAGCCACATTACGTCGGTGAGAAAGTGACTGGATTTGAGCCACCAGGAAAGGATCAGTTACATTGCAGAATCTCTGTTGGATTTATATCTAGAATTGTTGGCAGGTTTTCTGTCAAGTTTTTCTCTATCAACTTCTCTCTCTATCTATGAGTCTGTCAATCTCTCCATCGTTCTCTCTCTTTAGGTTTGTATGTATAGTGCATATGTTTTTTACCAACATGCACACACTCATGTACACACTCAGTCACGCTTACACACACACACACACACACACACACACACACACACACACATCTATGATCGAAGACAAAAAGCCAAGCGATATTGAAACGCTCTATTTCTTACGTTACTCATTATCTATTTCATATACGACCTCGCGATATTTTTCGATAACCAGCGAGACCTGACAAAAACAATTTGAAATTTTATGTACCGTATCCTATATTCTTTATTTCTAAGCCATTTCGATTTCCATATCTGCTTTTTGCAAAAAATAAATAAATAAATAAAATAAAATAAAATAAAATAAAATAAAAGGTATTACACTTCGTAATGAATGAAATCTATCGAAAATGATTATTTATTAATGTCTAGATAACTCTACTTTAACTATTTTGCATCGAACAATACTTCATTCATGCGGTGTATCGATCATGTTGTCCCATAACGTCCCATCTTTTCCACTCCTGATCTCAACTGTAACTCCCGCGAGGTTGGCTGGGACATTCATAGGCTGTCCAATATAAAGGGAATTACTAAGCATAAAGCGTAGATGTGGCACAAGGCCTGAATAATGGAGCAACCTGTGAGGATCGAATTCACTATTCAGTCGGTATTCATCAAGCGAGACAAGCTCGCTTGCCATTTCATCACGCCGATGTGGCCAAAGTGATTTTTGAAGCGTACCTTAGATGTGGCACAAGGCTTGACGTATAGAGCGCCCAGTGAGGATAAAACTCACTTCCCAGTCGTAACTGATCTTGCGAAACAAACTGGCTAAACATTACACCAAGCTCAAGTGACCAAAATGATTTTCCAATATAGTTCAGATTTGGTAAAAGGCCTAAATTGCGGAGCACCAACTAAGGATTGAATTCACTGCTCAGTCGTAATTTTAACTAGCGAGTCCAGATTGTTAACCATTACACCTCATGGAGGTACTCAGGCTGACCAAAATATAAATATAAGTAGATTCTCTAAGCGTACTTAAGATTTGGTAAAAGGCCGAAATTGCGGAGCACCAACTGAGGATTGAATTCACTGCTCAGTCGTAATTTTAACTAGCGAGTCAAGATTGTTAACCATTACACCTCATGGAGGTACTCAGGCTGACCAAAATATAAATATAAGTAGATACTTATAATCTAACCTCCTAGAGAGCAACGACTTCTCCTCCTTGGCCTTACTCTGTGAAATGATCTCAAATGGAATAAATACATTGAATTAATAGCTGTATCTACCGCTACGAAAGTTGGGTCATTGTGTCGGGTCATGAGGTTTTTCTCGTCAAGATTCATTTTACATATTTATAAATCTACCATTCGTCAGTGCATTGAATACTGTTGCCATGTCTGTTCCGGTGATCCTGCTATTCATCTTAAGGTTCTCAGGCAAAATCAAAAGGATGATCTGCAATATTATCGATCCTGACTTAGCAGCTCGACTTCAGTCACTTTCTCACCAACAGGATATGGCTTCCCTTTATCTTTTCTACAAGTATTTTCGGGACAAATGCGCTGACGTGCATTTTTTTCTTGGTTCCTCAACATTTATTTACTCGTGCTACTAGATTGGCATTTAGGTCCCACCCTTTTACCGTCAAAATAGTTAAATGTAATCCTCTTTTCTACTCTAACAGTTTCTTTTCTCGCACTTGCCGTTTGTAGAACTCCTTACGTTTGATTGCTTTCCTGATAGTTAGAATCTCTAAAAGTTTAAATGCAACATCAATTGCCATCCTTTATCTCCTTGATTCCCATCCATCTCTTATCTTTTCTTCGGCATCCTCTGTACCTTGTAGTTTTCTCTCACTGTAACCCCCCTGCACACCAGTAGCGGTCATGCCTTGCTTGGGATGAAATGATTATAAAAAATGATACACCATTTGGTAGATTTAAAGGCCTGCAAGTGTTTGAGAATACAAAAGCTGACAGTAAGATATTGTAGTTTGGTGCACTTGCATGTCTTTTAGTCTACCTAATGGTTATAGTACAGTTGATATCGATTTGGAACGAGAAATCGGGGAGCCAAGTTCGAATTCTAGTAGAATTACTTACGCGCAAATACCCGTGGAAAAGCTATTAATCCGTGTCTTCCCTCCAGCTATGGGTTAAATAACAGATTGGATTATTTAAATAAATAGATTGGGTTCTGTAGCTTTGGCTGGCAACCAGTCTACCGCAAAAAGTAATGCCAAGCTACTGCAGGATAATCTTCTGCACAGTTAGTCATATGTCTTTCGAGACATGATCGCCCAAGCGTGTCTCACATATTGCATCAGGTTTTTTATCACGCCCAGACACTATTGTCTCGACTGTCGATTAGTTGTCGTAAGGCCATTTTTATGATGAACGTTACGCCAAGGAAACATACGAAAATTGTAACGCTTCAAGAACACACTGGCAAGCCTTATAGATAGATTGTGGATATTGTTGGTGTCAGCGTTTCAACTGTCAGTCGTGTCATCAATGCGAAGAAACAAACTGGATCTATCAGTCCAAGCTTAAATGAAAATGCAGTCGGAAGAGAAAAACAAGGTCAAGAGACGACGTATACGTGATCAGAAAGATTGTGAAAGATCCTAGGAAGACATTATTCGTTTTAACAGAGTGAGTTACGAGTAGTTACGAGCAGTGAAGTACAACAGTTAACGAGAGCAGTTAACTGCCCTCCGGAAGTCACGCAGGCAATCTATATGTAGCAAGAGGAAGAGTCCATATTGAATCCATAGCAAAATCTACTGCTCAGAAGGTTGGGTCACTATGTCGATCCAGGATGTTTTTTCCAACTGAATCCATCCTGCATATATACAAGTCAACCATCCGTCCGTGCATGGAGTACTGCTGCCATTTATGGTCAGGTGCCCCTGCCGTTCTCCTCAGTTTTCTTGACAAGCTCCAAAGGAGAGTCTGTAATGTGATAGGTACTGATCTGGCGACTCGACTGCAGCCACTTTCCCATCGTCGAAATGTGGCCTCCCTCTGTCTCTTCTATAAATATTTTCATGGCTTCTGCTCGGATGAGCTTAAGTCACTGATGCATCCTCAACAGGTGTTTACCCGTGCAACCAGACTGGCAACTGGGTCCCACCCATCCACAGTCAGGTTAGCCAAATGCAGACGACAATTCTACTCCTGCAGCTTCCTCTCTCGCACTTCCCGCCTGTGGAACTCACTCCCGTATTCTTGCTTTCCTGACGGCTAGAACCTCCAGAAATTTAAATGCAAAGTTTATACTCATGAACTAACCACTGGCCTCTAGCTCTCTCCCCTCTCCTGTATAACCTTCCCTTTCTCTCCACCTATGTATCTGTCATCGCACCTTCTTTCTCAGCTTTCTATTGTTCCTTTCTAACTAGCTTGTACTCCTCACTCTTTTCTAATTAATCTTTTTACATTTATGTAACCCCCTGCACATCAGTGGCGTTTCCGCCTTGCTCGGGGTGAAATGATTAAAAAAAAAAAAAAATTCCTCACGGGAAAGTACCATAACAGTTTTACATAATGCCTTTTCAAATGCCATATGGAAAGAAAGTATTCACTAATTAAGGTTTTAATTCTTAATAAATTACCTTTATTCGGTTGTAAAAAAAAGTTTTGTTTTTCTGGTGCTGAGTTGTCCCCACGCTGTTCAGTTGTGTCCTAGAAGTAAAGATCTGAACCCCTGGAACTATGGATTGGAGCTCATCTGAACATTTGCCATGGAAATAGCGATGTCGCCACGTTGTGCTCGATGGAAAGAGGTTTCAGAGTGGAAAATAAGTAACTTCTTATCGACCGTATGGCCGATTTTGAACACAATAAAAACCGGAAGTGATGATTGTGCAGCGCCAACACAAATACGTTAGCAATAATCCATTTTGTCTTAAATCTGACTCTTGTAAATATAAAATAGAGTAGAAGGGTTTAAGGTAAACGAGAGTAATATCGTGAACCGACCATTTTCCTAGCATTTCAAACTATGGGTTGTATCGACACACTTGTGCAAATTAAGTGTAAAAAACAAAACAAAAAAAAACAACAAAATAAAACTGTAATCTCTCTTAACCACGCTGTTATTTTGATCTTAAGAGAATTAAGTCGAATTCCCACTGGAGTATCTTCGCTAAGCTAAACCAAGTTGGATACGAGCGCAGGATTGTGGAAATAAAAACGGAACAAATTTTAGAAATAAAATGAATGACGCCTGCATAAACTGGAGATAGTATTTATATACAAAAAAATAAGAAAAAATTAATTACAGTTTGTCTTTTCCCAAACCCTGTTTCTATTAATTGGCGACGGAACGAAAGTTCGACCAGTTTCTCTAAGTCGGGCCAGACTTGATAATCAGGTAACCGGTAAATTCAAATACAACTGTTTGTACTTTAGGAAAATGTTCGTCATCGTTCTTATTATTATTATTATCATCAGTTTTGCCCAAGGGTTTTTCTCTTCCTCAGCAGATAACTTTGGTTATTATTACTTCAAACTTTGGTTGGCAGTTTCAACTTTGACTGCAAAACCAATCCACTTCAGCAGCGGCGCGGTGACACGACTGACTTTGTCTCACACCTTACCGGGATCTCACAGGAACTGTCTTACCTTAACTCTGTGGTTGGCAGCAGACTGCGAGAATTCTACGGTAGTCGACACGCCGTTTGGCGACAATCTCCGTCTGACTACATCTCTGGAACGGAACTGGAATTGTGTGTGGTGGCAGGCAGCGGCGGTAACTCGGACTTACTTCATTTCCGTGCGGCGCTGGAACTAAATTTAGCCCCCGGGACTCTCGTATTTATGCGTGTCCCTTTTTACTGGTGTGGTGAGGACGCATAAGGAGTATTATGCAAATATCCTAATATTCAACCAGTCTCTGTTTCACACATCCAATCGTGGACTGTTCTCGTTCTCCGCTTGGGCGGAGTTATGACATGACGTCAGCTTCTCTCTGTCGTCGTCGTCGTCGTCGTCGTCGTCGTCGTCGTCGTCGTCTATTTCTCCCTTTCACTCATGGAAGATTTTCCAGCTCCGCTTGGGGAGAGTTATTACATGACGTCAGCTTCTCTCTGTCGTCGTCGTCGTCGTCGTCGTCGTCGTCTATTTCTCCCTTTCACTCATGGAAGATTTTCCACCACCGCTTGGGGAGAGTTATTACATGACGTCAGCTTCTCTAAAGGGAAATTCTAATTAGTCATTTTCGCGTAATTAATAATCTTTCTTTTTTTCTTCTCTCAACAAATCAACTTAACCTTTGCTCTAGACCGAATTCCCATCCGGATAAATACAAATAAAAATCTTTTCCTTAGTCACCTTTTTAATCTTTTCAATGAGACGAACCTGACATTTTGACCTCTTAACTATGCAGGTGCGTATGGGCTTCTATTCTGCTGGGAACAGAGAAAATAAAATTTTCCTTCCATTTATTTTTTGCATACGTTTCACTTGCATATTACACGGATTTCAACACGGTGATTCTAACATCTTGACTTCTAATTATATCGGCCATATTCTACCAAAGATATAGAACAATAAAAAAATAAAAACATTTTTTCAATTGTCCTTTTCTGCCACGGATAGCGGTCCTGTGATATATCTCTCAGCACGATCAATTGACATATGACCTCCGTTCATGTCAGCTATCCTTTACCGAATTTTTAGCTGGGAAAATATGAATAAAAAAATACAAATTTCTCGTCCTTAATCGCTTTTCGTCTAAGCATTATTTAGTAATGTCTCCTTTCTTTTCAACAAGGTGGATTTGACACCTAACCTCTCAGCTGCGTCTCGCTGGATAACAACAATCATATGATATGATTACATTCCATGTCTATTTTAAGCCAATTTGCAATCTTGGGAAAGCGAATCTCTTTCTAACAAAAAAAAAAAAAACAAAAAAAACATCGCTCTCTTTTTAACCCTTTCTCGTCAGAATAAAATAAATGTCTTTTAGTTAAATCTTTTTCATCCGTAATAATTTAAAAAATTCTATTAACGTTTTCATTCGCACGTCATGTTAAATATTGTTATAATATTAATACATTGTTTTGAACCTACCTTCTGTTTTCCGTGTCGTACTTCCGGCCAAACTGGTCAAGACAACTTTGCAGCGAGGTTTTGCCACAACAACTCCACCACAAATTGGCGACGAAGTTCCACAACACTTTCCCTACTCATTAGAGGATATGAAAAAGGTTAGGAACTCATACAAAACTTACGCTTAAAATACACCTACCATCCTAATATCAGCATTTTAATAAAAGTCACGCATTCTTACGAAAAATTCGCATTGGACTTTAAAGGTCTGCTTTCGTCAAAGGCTCGCAATAAATACATGTTGACAATCAGTCAGTTAATTGCTATACGTGATACGTACTTGGGCGGTTATGTCTCGAAAAAGGCATGACTGACTTTGCAAAAGATTTTCTCGCAGTATGTTGCTATTACTTTCTGCGGTAGACTGGTTGTCAACCAAGACTATAGGACCCAATCTGTCTTGATATTTAACCCATAACTGGAGGGAGAAGAGATGGATTAATACATTTTCCAAGTGTATTTGCGCGTAAGTGAATGCAACGAATTCAACTGAAATTCGAAGTTGATATCCACTCCGCCCCAAGACACATCCAAACAATAATCTACACTTATTTATGAATGGAATTTTGTCTGTGTGTGTGTGTGTGTGTGTGTGTGTGTGTGTGTGTGTGTGTGTGTGTGTGTGTGTGTCCGTTACCTATAAACTCCGAAACGGCTGAACCGATTTTCTTCAAAATTTACACAGTTGTATTATAAGCGTCTGCGAGTGTTCTTAGCTAGGTTTTGTGACGAGGTACCCCCGATAAATATCGAAAATCGATAATCAAAGAATTCAGGTTATAGAACGAGTGGTCCGATTTTAATCAAATTTGATACACTCATAGACAAAGGCATAAGAAACTATATTCAGAAGTTTCAAGGTTGCAGTTCTTATGATAGTGCAGAAAATCGATTATATATATATATATATATATATATATAAGGCAAGATGTTTGTGTGGGTGTCTGTTTATCTGTCTGTATGTCTGTATTTTTTTCAGCCCTTTTATTTTAGTTTTTGCTTCGGATTTGGCTCTAAGTAGGTATAATTTTAGTTCTTAATCTCAGCCATGATACCATTTACTCAGAGGACTTATTTAGTCTTCAAAATTCAGTTTACGACGAAAAAAACTTATTTGATATCGATACGAGGAAATCAAAATTTGACTTACATCCATTCATTTTTCTGTCAGTCTATGGTTTCGCTTTAACTGGAAACAACTACTGCTTTTCAGTCTTTCGTGTCAACGTCAAAGAGTCTGAGCTCCAGGACCATGGATTAGTTTTAAAGCTTTCATTACACCCGAGCAACGCCGGGCTATACTGCTAGTTGAAGAATATTTGCGGTTTTCTTTCGTAATGTTCTACCCAGCTGTATCTTCTGCATCCGATCATACAAGCACATTGCTCAGTGTTTGCTGCCTAGTGGGCTACCCGCGTATATTCATTCGGGTAGAAGGACTTCATTTATGATCGAACGCGTATGGCGATTCCTACAAGAGCAAGGAGCAGCTGTAAGTAGAATAACTCCAATGGCTAATGCGAGAGGTATAATGTAATAATCTAGAAAATTGTTGAATTATTAGGTTATTACAAAAATAATGGCCACTCAAAAGTTTGTATTTTAAAAAGTCATTTGTAACATAGTATTCACGATATATATATATATATATATATATATATATATATATATATATATATATATATATATTAGGGGAATTCTGGTAAGCATAGTAATTAATGCGTGCACATTAAATAATTTCTAAGTTATTTTCAAACAGACACATTTTTAAAGCATAGAAGTCCTTAATTATGAACATGAAAAAACATAATCTTCGTTGTTCAAACATGGAAAGAGTTTCTCCTAAACTTTCGTCAGTATCAACAGAGTATGGAGAGATGGGTTCACCGGTGATCCGATATTACAGTACGAATGTTGTTCCAAAAATCCCGTACTGGTGATGAGAGGCTTGAAGATGAAGAAGGTAAAGGACGGTCAGCCTTCACAACGAACAAATGCAAGAAGTTGTTGAGCAAAACACATGTCAAAGTGTCAGAGACATGTCTCAGACACTTTTTTTTTATCATTTCACCCCAAGCAAGGCATTCCACTGTCACTATTGCGCATGGGGTTATATAGGAGAAGGTAAAGAGAAAGAGTGGTTAGATATAGGAAATGTCAGAAAGAGGTTCATAGATGGGTAAGGATACCGAGGCTGAGGGTTGGGTAGATGGGAAGAGTGTTTGAAAGAATGGATGCTAGTTAGTGTGTTAGAAGGTGTCTATTGACCTTACATTTAAACTCCTGGGGATTGTAGCCGTCGAGGAAACAATCATGTGGAAGGGAATTCCACAGTCGGGAAGTGTGAGAAAAGAAACTGTTGGAGTAGAAATTACGGTTATATTTTATCGGTTTCACTGTAAAAGAGTGGGATCTAGTTGCTAATTTAGTATCTCGTGCAAATTCGTACCTAGTGATCTAAATTCATCGGAGCAGAAGCCGTGAAAGTATTTATAGAAGAGACACAGGGAAGCCACGTCGCGCCGGTGAGAGCGAGACTGCAACCGGTCTGCCAAGTCGGTATCGATCACATTACAGACTCTCCGTTGTATTTTGTCGAGAACCCCGAGGAGAATAGCCGGGGCACCCGACCAGATGTGGCAGCAGTATTCAATGCACGGGCGGATGGTAGATTTATATATGTGCAGGATAGATTCAGACGGAAAAAACTTCCGGGCCCTGCACAGAGAACCGACTTTCATAGCAGCGGATTTAGCAATGGAACAGTCTCACGCCATTTGTAGAGTATTTGGCAAGGTGGAAAAGCTTGATAAATGGGTTTCTCATGATCTCAATGAAAATCAAAGACTTAGGCGTTTTTAAAGTGTACCCGATGCTTTTTTCTACGTAACACCAATGACCTCTTTCTTGAACAAATAGTCACTTCCAATAAAAAATTTGATCTTTTATGATAACTGTAAACGATCAGGTCAATGACTTAATCGTGATGAGACCCCCGCTCCAATTTCCCAAAGCGAAGGTTGCATCTGCAAAAGATTATGGTTACTGTCTGGTGGTCTGCAATTGGTGTTATCCACTACAGCTTTTTGGAAGCCAATCAGAGCATTAATGCAAAGCTTTACTGCAATCAGCTTGCTGAAATGCATGCACGCTTGCAAAAAATGAGACCTGCATGGACGAATCGACGAGATCTAATTCTACTTTACGATAACGCGAGGCCACATATTGCAACAAATTTTTAAACACTTAAGCACATTTTTAAAGGTCCTGGGTATGACCGTAAACTGCATCCGGCAGCAAGGCATCTGATTGGGAGGTTGTGAGGAGCGTGGAACCACCTCTTCATTGCTGTTGTTCCCAGGCTCACCCTGACCCAGGGTAGTAGCACCTGTTAGAGTCCGAGCTATGGGTAAATAGCTAACCCGCAAACCGGGGTCAAAATGCTATGAAAGTATTTACCAACAAAACGTTTTGAATGAAAAATATTACCAACAAAACTTTTTTGAATGAAAAATATTACCAACAACTGTGATTTAAAATAAAAATACGTGTCTGGCCTTAAATGACACTTTAGATGTTGATAGGCCGTTAAACAGGAACAAACAAACAAACATTTTTAAATGGTAAAACTTTTAAGTCCAAACCAGAGGTGGAATCAGCTTTCAAAGAACTCGTTGGATCACAGTCGATAACGTTAAAACGACGAATAAACAATATCGTCGATCGTTGGCAGAGATTCATAGATAATCAAGGTACGTATTTTGACTAATTTCAACATTTTCACAGTTAATTTTTCAAAAACAAAATTATGTTTCTGAAATCAGCTAATATTTTTGTAACAACTTAATAATAGCTGCTGATAAAAGGGTCGGTCAATCAGTTAAGTGCCATACATGATACACGCTTTGGGCGATCATGTCTCGAAAGACACATGACTGATTGGGCAAAAGATTCTCTATCCTGCTCTTTAAACTATAGCTGAAGGGAGAAGAGACGGATTGTATTAATAAGTAGTAATTAGTGGGGGTTCAGTTGATTACATAATAATAATAGAAAACTGATCCCCCACTTTTTTACCCAGTGGAAGCTTTACTTATGTTTCCAACTATTATCTTCCTTCAGTCAGTTAAGTGCCATAAGTGATACACGCTTTGGGCGATCATGTCTCGAAAGGGACATGACTGACTAGGGCAGAACATTAACCCGCAGTAGGTTGCCATTGCTTTCTTCGTTAGGCTGGTTGCCGACCAAGCCTATAGAAACCAATTTGTTCAATTTAACCCATAACTAAAGGGAAGAGGTGGATTAATACCTTTCCCAAGGGTATTCGTGTGTTAAAGGGTAGATGTACAGAATTGGAAACAGTTACTCGTGGGGATGCTCCTATGCACAGCCATTTTCCGAAACACCACATGAAAGTTTCTTCTCGTTTCCAAGAAGTTCAACTGGAACGTCTCTACCTTCTTGGATCTCGAAACCAGGAATGATATTACTAAAAAAGTCACACACGACTGAATAACAACGAACTACTAATGGATCAAGTAGAGCTACTAGATGCCAACCCCAAATATACGCGTGTCAGTTACCAAGATAGCCGGAAAGACACAGCATCACCAAGAGACTTGGCTTCAGCAGGAAACGAATCGGGACCAACAGGAGTAAGTGAGAGCTGTCTTCAGGACACTTCAAGAGACAGAGACATGGTCTTCTTCTGAATATTATGATGAACACTTGTTTTTTGATCCCCCGAGTATCGACAAACGAATGTCTCAAAACAGGTCACGCCCACCAAGCGATATCTCTGAGATCAAGAAAGTCGCTCGTAGACAACGAAAACGCCGCAGAACTAAATCCAGTTCGAATAAGTACGAGGAAGAACCTCATCATGCTTCTGGCAATTTGCCACGGCCTCGAAGACAGCAAATAATGTCTGTTCAAGAACTTATTTCCTCTGTAGGAATCAGGCAAAGGAGAATGTGATATGATCCATTTCCCTCATTAATGAATCTGTCCTGAAGACATATATTCAAGGGTAAGTCTTCTTGTATTCAGAGTTTAATATGAATTGCCTCTCAAAATTCTACTACAGATTTTACGATTTACTTCATTAAAAATAAATACATTTACGATTACTTTATTAAAAATAATTCGAAACAAGTGTGTTTTATTGAATTATTTTTTATATGTCAACTTACTTTATTAAAAAAAGAAATACATTTACGATTTACTTTATTAAAAACTAGCATCATAGCCCGGCGTTGTCCGTGCAACTCAGAACATTTTAGTAGTAGGAGAAGATGCCAATTTTTATGTTACATATTTTGTTTTTGTTTGAAAAAACACTTTTTTTTTTAAAAAAATGATATTTCTTTTGTTTCAAAATTACAGGGAAAAATATTCACATTTTTTTTTTTTGACCAAATGAATTTTTAAAACGTCTGAATAAAAATTAAATATAAAGGCTCATCTTTTTTTTCTTTTCTTTTTTTAATAAAAAAGTATTTTAGTCGCATTTGACACGTGTGATTTGATTTCTGTGACGTAATTCAGCAACCATCTTAGATCTTAGATGTTTTACGGAGCAAATGTAAACAATCGTGTCCATTGGCCAAAAAGTGAGAAAGGGAAAATTACTGAACTTAAACTCAAAAAGTATGTGTCGACATGGCTTCCCTGTAGATATGTGTCCCTAGAAAGTTTGAATGGCGTAGCTTAAAAATGTAGGCGTGCATGAGGAACAGTCACACATAGACTCACAGATTGCCTTTTATATAAAGAGAAAATTGAAAACAAAAACTGGTGTTTAATCGGCGGTGTCAATTTGGCTGTGTTGAGGTGTCCCTTCCCGCGCCATTAGAGTGAAATTAGCCTTATTTCCCCAGCGTTCCAAACGTAATCAACTACCTGGTCGTATGGAGGGTGAATTACTTTCCACTCTCCAGGGTCTTTCCCCACAGCTACACTACTGCAAGCTTATCGCTATTTCCATGGTAAATATTCACATGAACGCTTAAAAGTTTAGTTCCACAGGTTAACAGACTTTTACTGGTAAGATTCGATATGCTACTTCCGCAGAATCAAATTGCGTTTATTTTCATCGTGTTCCAAAGTTGCATTCTGACAGTTTTTCCAAAGAACTGCTATTTTGTGAAAGAAAATTAATGCATTAATGTCAAATTCTTCAACGGTCAGTCGTTCTCTTTTTTTCTTGCCGTGTCTCTTCAGAATGTAGATGATCATGGCCTCCCACATCTCCCTATCCTTTGTAGCTCCTCACTTTCTCTTGTTGCCCATCCCATACCCTGAAATGCAATTCATTTGCTCAAGCTCATCAAATATGTCATGCATTGCTTTCCGTTGTTTCTTTTTTCCTCCATCTATCCTGTGAGTATCAGATTCTCCAAGTCATCCTTCCTCATTACGTATCCCAGAAACTTCAGCTGTCTTTTCTTGGTGTTAAGCATGATTCCCTTTCGTTTCCTTCTTCTTCAAAACCTCGTCGTGGCTCCCATGTTTGGTCCATGGTATCCTCAACATCCTTCTGTAGAACCACATTTTGGTCGCTTAATGTCTTTCCTTCATCTTTTATGAGATTGTTCAACATTCACTGTCATATAGGAGGATGAACAGATATCACATGTCAATCCAGTACTCTTTTCTTTGTTTACAACGAAATTTTCTGTCTCGTCATACCCTCCTTAGGTTTCGGAATACGTATTTGGTCATCCCAATACGCCTTAAGATCTCATGGTAGAACTTTCCGTTGTCTTTTAAAAGCACTACATTGATGAGATTGTTCATCAAATAAAAGAAATAAGTAAATCTTTGGAATCTGTTTAGAAAGGTTATTGTTAAATAAGAATTAAAATTGCTTTCTGCGGTTTGCTGGTTGCCTACCAAGGCTGTAGAACCCAATCTGTCCTATTATTTAACTCATAACTGGAGGGAAGAAACGGATTAATACCTTTCCCAAGGGTAATTGTGCGTAAGTGAATGCAGGGAATTCAACTGGAATTCGAACTCTGCACCCTGATTTGTCGTTCCAGTCGATATTCACTGCACCACAACGCACCATGTAACAAATCTAAAAATAGAAAAAAAATATGTAAAAGAAAGGTATGCCACCCAAGCAAATCCATGAGGACAGGCTACAGACACACCCTTTTCTTTGCAACGGTGAAGAATTAGGTTGCGGAATTCAAGAGGGACCGGGACAGTACTGACGATCACCTTCGGTCAGGTCACCAAAAACCTCAACCACTGATGAACAAGTTAATGCTATTCAGCATAGGGTTTTGGATGACAGACACCATACTATCCAGGAGATAGCTACGTACATAAGCATTAGTCCTGATTCGGTCCATTCTGTTTTAACTGATATCTTGGGTCATGAGTAAACTGTCAGCAAAATTGGTCCCTAGAATGCTGAAAGCAGAGCAGAAGTTGAAAAGGGTTAACATTTCCAGGACACATCTGACTCGCTTCAAGGCTGATCCTAAGAAATTCCACCGCAGATTAGTAACTCAAGATGAAACCTGTATTCATCACGTCAAACCTGAATCAAAAGTTCAAAGTAAAAAGTGGAAACGCTCCGGTTCTCCACCCCGGAAGTTTATTGTTGTAACCCTGTTTAAGGGGTCACAAATAAAAACAGGAACACGGGATTAATGTAAAACAATTGTATTTACAAAATAACGGGTAAAGGTACAATATGCCAGCTTGTTCGTCTAGATTTGTTTACAATTGTGTTGTTAGCTCAAAAATGGCCGAAAGATTTTTCAAAATTTAAACAATTCAAAATTTTAGATTCCAATGAATATAATTTCTTTTTGAAATACACCTAAGTACTTTGCTTACTGAAAATAGTTAAAGTCAATCATTTAGCTTCCAACTCAGCAAAACTTAAACCTTCAAGAATTGTTTTCATGTTTAAAATTTCAGTTTAAAACTTAGGTATGGAAAATGAGTGCAGGTACCAAGTTTATAGTAGCCAAACCGAGATGCTACGAGGGTAAATCTACCTCCCCTGCAGCTGAAATGCCCATCATGGTGCCATTTCTCATTGGGAATATCAGTCAGTTAAGTGCCATACGTGATACACGCTAGGGCGATCATGTCTCGAAAGAGACATGGCTGACTGGGCAGAAAATTTCTATCCTGCTCTTTAAACTATAGCTAAAGGGAGAAGAGACAGATTGTATTAATAAGTAGTAATTAGTGGGGGATCAGTTTATTACTTAATAACAATATAAAACTGATCCCCCACTTTTTGCCCAGTAGGAGCTTTACTCATGTTTCCAACTATTATCATTCAGTCAGTTAAGTGTCATACGTGATACAGGCTTGGGCGATCATGTCTCGAAAGAGACATGACTGACTGGGCAGAAGATTTTCATCCTGCTCTTTAAACTATAGCTGAAGGGAGAAGAGTCGGATCGTATTAATAAGTAGTAATTAGTAGGGGATCAGTTTATTACTTAATAACAATAGAAAACTGATCCCCCACTTTTTGCAAGTAGACGCTTTACTTATATTCTCAACTAATCTCTTCATTCAGTCAGTTAAATGCCATACGTGATACACGCTTTGGGCGATCTTGTCTTGAAAGAGACATGACTGACTGGGCAGAAGATTAAAATAATTGTATTAACAAAATAACGGGTAAAGGTACAATATACCAGCTTGTTCATCTAGCTGACGAGCAAGCGGTGTTGGATATCAAAGTCTCTGTTCGGTAAGTCGCTCTACGGGTGTCTGACTCATACTAGACTGGTGCTCTCCCGGTGAATACTAGTCACATGGTATTTATGTAGTTTGAATTTGTCCATTACTATGTTAATGGGTAGGTCCGCCGCAACATTTATGCAGGCAGCGTCTGTTGGCGAAATGATTGATTACGTTTTTGTGATTCTGAGTGGATGCACGTTGTGGTACAGTGGATATCGGCTTGGAACGAGAAATTGGGAAATTGGGTTCAAATTCCAGATGAATTCGTTGCGTTCACTTACGTGCAAATACCCTTAGGAAAGGTATTAATCTTTTCCCTCCAGCTATGGGTCAAATAACCGAACAGATTGGGTTCTATAGCCTTGTTTGGCAACCAGTCTACCTCAGAAAGTAATGGCGACCTATTGCTGGAAAAATCTTCTGCCCAGTCAGTCATGTCTCTTTCGAGACATGATCGCCCAAATCGTGTATCACATACGGGTACTTAACTGACTGAATGAAGATAATAGTTAGAAATATAAGTAAAGTTTCTACTGGGAAAAAAGTGGGTGGGGGGTCAGTTTTCTATTGTCATTAAGTAATAAACTGATCCCCCACTAATTACTACTTATTAATACACTCCGTTTCTTCTCCCTTCAGCTATAGTTTAAATAACAGGATAGAAAATCTTCTGCCCAGTCAGTCATGTCTCTTTCGATCATGCCAATTCGCCTTCGGATCCCTGTGTCACACCTTCCGTCTTCTGGTAGAACATTTCCCAGGTATTTAAATTTTTGTACCTGCTTGATTTTAGTATCTCCCACCTGTATTTGACATTTGGGGCTGCTCTTTTTGCTGATGACCAGGCATTCGGTTTTCTTGCGGCTTATTTCTAGTCCTTTCTTGTCACACTCGTCAGCTACCTTCTGTAGAAAGTCTTGTAATTTCGTTTCCGTGTCTGCTATCAGCACTGTATCACCTGCGTACCTTATGTTGTTCAAATTGTGACTTCCGATGACAAATCCTAGCATAACATCTAGGGTCCTCAGAATAGTCTCGCTGTACAAGTTGAATAGATCCGCTAAAAAGACACAACCTTGTCTTACGCCCCTTTCTACTTTTGTATGCCTGCTGAACTCACTTCCTATCCGTTTGCAGGCGGTTTGCTGCCAGTAGAGATTCTTGATTACTCTTATGTCTTTCCCAAATATGTCAAGGCTGCTGAGCATCTTCATCAATTCTTTGTGTCGTATTTTGTCAAACGCCTTTGCATAATCGATAAAACATAAGTACACGTCCTTCTTCATTTGTATTGCCCTTTCAGGAAGCATCCTAATCATAAATATGGCATTCCTTGTCCCAGTGTCTTTGACGAACCCGCACTGTTCTTGTCCTATCTCTGGCCTGATTCTGCTTCTTGCTCTATTCTTCAGAGTTCGGACAATCACTTTTGTAATAGGGCTCATTAAATTGATTGTTCGGTGGAGTTCGCACTCGTTTGCACCTGGCTTCTTAGGCAGTGCTATGAAAATAGACTTGCGTAGGTCATCTGGTATTATACCACTTTTATAAATTTCATTTATTATTTCTGTAACTTTCTCTACGCCGAATTCTTCCAGGGCTATCAGCAGCTCTATTACAATGCCACCTGGTCCAGCTGCCGGTTATTGCAGCTTCCACATCGGACTTTAATATTTCAGATCCATCCTCATCTTTGTGTATTCTCGTCTGCTCTCTCTTGTGAAAAAGTCTTTATATATTCTTCCCATCGCTGGAGTATTTCCGCTTTCTACAATATGATCGTTCCATCCTTGGATGTTATACATCCTTCTGAGGAGCAGGTTTTTGTACTGTTAGTTCTCTTATTCCTTTATGCACGTCTGCTTTATTATGCCTGCTCAATCTCTCCACTGTCTCACATTTGTTGTTGAGTCATTCCTCTTTAGCCTGTTTGCATTTACTCCTTATTTTCTTCTGCAGTTTCCTGTATTCCATTTCATATCTTGGCATCTCTTTTGCATCATATGGAAAATCTCTTCAGTCATCCACTCGTTTTTTCTTCTTCGTCTGATTACTTTTGGGCCAATATTGTGGAGTTATTTTCGTAGTGGAGGCTCATATTTATCCTAAAGTCGGTCCTAATAGGTCCGACATACAAAACGTTAGTTACTTGATATAGTATGTATTATGCAGTGTAATCTTGCCAGGTCGCTGACTACTTTCGTATTCGACTAACTGTCGACTACTATCGTCTAACATCGACTGACTCTCGTTCCTCTTAATACTTCTACTTAAATTAGGTGGGAAAGTCTATTCACTATAGAATAGGTGTTTCACCATAACAGGCAATGTTGTTTGCTGATGTCAATAGCGCTTTCTTTGGTGAGTTCATTTCGAGTTTCCTTTCCCACTCTGCTCTTCGTATTTGTTTTTCACACTGTTAGTGTATTCTTTCTGCAGGTTGAGGTCATTCACGAGCGTGTTGCATTGCAGTCTTGGTGCTGCACTAAGCTGCTTTATTCTCCGGAGTTTCGCCCTTAGTTTGCAGATGACTGGGAGTTGGTCACTTCCACAGTCGGCATTTGGATAGGTTTTGTATTGAATCAATGCATTTCTGAATCTTCTGTTTATGGTTATGTAGTCTGTTTGGTTTCTCGTGTCGCCTCCTAGGCTTATCCATATCCATAAACGCCGTGGATGTTCTTGAAACCAAGTGTTAGTTATTACCTGGTCATTTGCTGTGCACCATTGGACCCATTTTTCTCCTCGTTTGTTGCGGATTCCTAATCCAAAGTTACCAGTCGTTTCCTCTTCTTTATCTTTACCTACCTTGGCATTGAAGTCACCCATTATGATTCTAATTTCTTGGATTTTGCACTGAGCCTTAGTCTTGTCGAGTATGGAGTAGAATGATTCTATTTCTTCCTCAGTGTTTTGTGCTGTTGGTGCATAAACTACTATAATTGATATGTTGAAAGGTCTTCCTCAGTTTGACCAAGAAGACTCTCTCGGAAAGCTGGCAATATCCCAAAACACACTCCTTTTTCGTTATTTTTGCTTTTTGCGTATATTATCCTGTGGTTGTGGCTGCTGAAGTCTCCATTGTTAGACCATCAATTTCCGCATATTTCCAGAATATTTCTGTTCATCTCCTGCTTGACATTCTCGAGTTGATAACAGTTGTTGACGAGCCAAAGGGTAACGGTCCAAAGACACATGTTGCTCATGTCGTTTCTTCCCGGGCGAAAGACAAATTTTACAAAAATGTGTCCCCTTTACGCCGTTGGTGTTAACAGTCGCTCTGATGACGGTCAGGTGACACCTGTTGCCCATGTCGATCCTTACCGGGCGAGGAGTTACTTCCTTTGGAATTAACCCGCTTCACGTCGTTCGGTTTCATATATATTTATTTTGAAAAGCCATGATTATGTTTGGGACAGATCATCACGGTGATTTATCGAAACACCACCTCTAGTTGGCTGGGCGTTGACTCCTTAAGATAAAAATTGTGAATTTCTATAAAGAACATACATACAGACACACACACACACACACACACACACACACACACACACACAAACATCTTGACTTTTATATATAGAGATATATATTTAGGATTAATACAAATATGAAATTTGTCACTTAGCTGATTACTCTTCTAATCAGCACCATAAATTTGTCTACTCGTCAGGAGGTATTAACAATATGTATAATGCATATTTGACCAATAACTTTTTTTAACATGTTTCGTTGAATTTTTTTAATCGTTTCACCCCAAGCAAGATGGTATTGCCACTGGTGCGCAGGGGGCTACACAAGAGAAGAGTGAAAGTTTAAGCAGGAGGAGAATGAAGAGAAAGGCAAACAAGTCACAGGGAATGTCAAAAATGGCAAGAGAAGGATGGGAATACCAGTGTGAAGAGAGTTGCGAGGTTAGAGTGAGAAACGAAAAAAAAAAACAAGATACACGGGGTGATGGGGTAAGGATGAGAGAAGGACTGGAGTCTTGTATAAAGCTTCGTAAAAGTGCTGGTGAAATGATGACTCCTATTAAAAATGACTTATGGGCAACTTGCTGTGAGGAAATGTGCTTCTGAGTAGCACAGGAAGGGCAAGACGACATGCATACATGATACAAGAATTTGGCTGACCAAAACACAGCAGATGCATATGTGAACAAAGTGTGAACCTTGGTGCATTTAGATTGGAGATTGAATGTGCATGTGATAGCAGGACATTTGAGTATAAATAGGGACAATGTGCAGTAGATTTATGAGTGAGAAAAATTACGCTTTAAACATTTGAGTTTCTGGTAAAATAAAATCCATTACAGAAATGAGTCACCCATCTTATTCAGTCAGTCAGTTAAGTGCCATATGTGATACATGCTTTGGGTGATCATGTCTCAAAAGAGACATGACTGACTGGGCAGAAGATTATCTATCTTGGTCTTTAAACTATAGCTGAAGGGAGAAGAGACGGATTGTAACCGGTTTAGGAAAAGGAAAACTTGGAATTCAAAACCAGCCTGGAGATGGACCATCTCACTTAGAGGATAAAGGGTTTTGCATAGGGTCAACACCCCTACCTCTAAAAAAAAAAAAAATAACAAGGTACAGAAGCATTAACGACAATGAACCATCCCAGAACAAAGTATAATGGCAAGGAGTTGTCAATGGCCTATGCTCCAATAGGAGCAATGGGGCTTACAGAGAAACTTAAATTTAAAGATTAAATTAAGATTTTAGTGATCAGTTCAACAAAGGAAGTGGTTATTTGCTGAGTCAGGAAGAAGTTGTACTTGCTCATGCTGTACTGTTGGGGGAAAATGAGTAAAAAGAATCTGAAACACCAGATTAACATCAATTTTTTTTTCTTTTTTAATTGTTTCGCCCCAAGCAAGGCGGTACTGCCACTGGTGTGCCGGAGGCTACATAAGAGAAGAGTGAAAGTTTAAGCAGGAGGAGAATGAAGAGAAAGGCAAACAGGTCACAGGGGGTGTCAAAAATGGCAAGAGAAGGATGGGAAAACCGGTGTGAAGACAGTTGCGAGGTTAGAGTGAGAAAGAAAAAGAACACGATACACGGGGTGATGGGGAAAGGATGAGAGAAGGACTGGAGTCAAGTGAACAAGAGATGGGAATTGACATTGCATTTAAATTCTTGAAGATTTTAGCCATCAGGAAAGTGCGAGAAAGGAATCTGATGGAGTAGAAGTGGCGGTTGCATTTAGTTGATTTAACTGTAAAAGAGTGCGACCTTGTTGCGAATGCAATGAAATCAACTGGAATTCGGGGAGCCGAGTTCGAATTCCAGTTGAATTCCTTGCATTCATTTACGCGCAAATAGCGTTGAGAAAGGTATTAATCCGTTTCTTTCTTCCAGTTATGGGTTAAATAACAGGACAGATTGGGTTCTATAGCAATGGATAACTGCGGGATAATCTTCTGCCCAGTGTGTCATGTCTCTTTCGTGACATGATCGCCCAAGCGTGTTCCACCTATGGCACTTAACTGGCTGGCTGACTGACTTGTCGCCAGTCTGGTTGCTCGAGTATATTCTTGTGGAGGGGGCGTCAGTGACCTAAGCTGGTCGGAGCAGAAACTATGAAAATATTTGTAGAATAGACAGAGAGAAGCCACATCCCGCCAGTGAGAAAGTGGCTGGAGTCTAGCAGCCAGGTCGGGACCGATCACGTTACAGATTCTCCTTTGGAGCCTGTCAAGAACCGTGAGATGAATGGCAGGGACGTCCGAATGACAGACAAGGAAATGTGATCATTTTTTTTTTCGTTTTTTCCAATACTCTCTGATTTTCATACCAAACGGAAAATGTAAGAATATATAAATTTGTGAGCCACATCTAAACTAAGCTTAGAATAGAAGCACTTCGACGTCGTATAATGGTTAGCAAGTTTGTCTCGGCTAGATCGATTCCGTTTTAATAATAAGTTCTATCCTCACTGGCTGGCTCATAATTCTAGTCTTGTGCCACAACTACATTTAAACATCACTATAAATTCTTACACCCCGATTGATATAGATTCTTCTAGACGTTTGCTCCTTTCTTTCTTTCTTTCTTTCTTACTTTGCCCCTTTCTTTCTTTCTTTCTTTTTTTCTTTCTTTCTTTCTTTCTTTCTTTCTTTCTTTCTTTCTTTCTTTCTTTGCCCCTTTCTTTCTTTCTTCCCCCCAGCAAATATTATTACTAAAAATTTTGAATTACGTCCCTTTGATTTCTTCTGCCTGCAATCTTATATTTTTTTAATTTTACTTTTATATTTTAATTTAAAATTTTGATTCTAATTTTTTATGTACATGCAATTTTAGAATATTTAAATTTTTACGTTTTGTGATTTACGCCACTTTGATTTCCTCTCCCTGCATTTTACTATTTTTTAATATCTATTATGTTTTACTTTTTATTAAAATTATAAATTTCAATTTTAATTTTAATTTTTTATCTAATCCTAGAATATTTAAATATTTCTTCTTGTTATTAAAAAAACAGTAACTTAAGTTTATAAGATTTAATTCCCATGAACATCGAGTGAACTTAAATTCAAATCTGTTAAACTGTCAGTTTGAAAAATGCACCTGATGATTGCCTAACGCATGAAACTCCGAGTCATGCCATCGACGTTGGATAATTTTTACTATAGTCTCTAATAACCATACAACCACATAACTAAATCCTCTACAGAAAACCAATGTAGTGTATCAATTTACATGCCCGTTCAGAGATAGTGTCTCTGATACTAATAACAAGCCCACTACATATATTGGTTTTACTACGATCACGCTCTTCCGTAGACTTACCTGTCATCTTTCTGATCAGAATCCAATTAAACAACATTTCTTAGAAAAACATAGCAATGTAGGTACTATTTTAGTCGATAACACAGTAATATTCACACATACACACAGTAAAAAGAACCTTCAGATAGATTATTATATCAAAGCAACCCACACTCAATAAAATCACATTTCAATCTAGTCACAACAGATTACATTGCATTTAGACATATGGTTTTTTGTTCATATTAACGTGGTGTGACGTAATAGAACCGCATTACTAATTTACGACCTGCGTCTGCTATTCGGTGGCTGTTATTGTTGCATAGCAATGTTTTATGTTAACACAAGGTAATATCATCTTTGATGGTCAGTCAGTTAAGTGCCATACGTGATACACGCTTGGGCGATCATGTCTCAAAAGAGACATGACTAACTGGGCAGAAGATTATCCCGCAGTAGGTTGCCATTGCTTTCTGCGGTAGACTGGTTGCCGACCAAGGCTATAGAACCCAATCTGTCCTGCTATTTAACCCATAACTGGAAGGAAGAGATGGATTAATACCTTTCCCAAGGGTATTTGCGCGTAAGTGAATACAATGGATTCAGCTGGAATTCGAACTCGGCTCCCCGGCTTCTCCCTGCAACTGCTCTGAAGATGGCTCATGTGAACCGAAAGCGTAACTTAAGTAAGTTTTGGATTTAGCTACGATATTTCAGATAATGATTGAGTTTTTTGCTGTTGTTTTTTAATTTCCAGTAATGTATGGATAAAGTAGTATTTATGCTGTATTTACTGTTCTATAAAGACAATATGTGGTTGTTAAATTTTATCTTTCAACAGTTAGAAGTGCTTCTAAAGCATAATTTAACATCATTATCGTCCAAATGAATTCGAGCTCTATAAACAATACTTTCGGACATACATTAGCCATTCAATGGACAGGTTTTATTTTTTCGGCAGTGGCAATTATTTTTAGAAGGGTCATTTATGCTCTTAGTTGGGTAACGGATGTTGTTTATATGGGCCAAATATTTATTTGATATGGTAGTATTATATTATGAAATATCTGTTATGAAATTATCTGTTTTTAACTCAACTATCACTAACATTGTTTTTGTTGAAGATTTTTTTACTCTGGGTGAATGGTAGAAATGTTTGTGAATTAAGGAAGGGTTTACCAATATTAGTTTGGATGTTACGACTGAAGGGTGGGTTAAACCAAATAATGTGACATTTATAATTTTATTTCTGCTTATTTATGCAAACCTTGTTTTTAACGGAGTATTCTAAGCTTAGTCAGTTGGATGTGCGTTGGGGTACAGTGGACATCGACTCGAAACGACAAACCGGGGAGCCGAGTTCGAATTCCAGTTGAATTCCTAGCATTCACTAACGCACAAATACCCTTGGGAAGTGCATTAATCTGTCTCTTCCCTCCAGTTATGGGTTAAATAATAGACCGGACTGGGTTCTATAGCCTTTGCTGGCAACCATTCTACCACAGTAAAGCAATGGCAACCTAATGCGGGATAATCTTCTGTCCAGTCATTCATGTCTCTTTCGAGACATGATCGCCTAAAGCGTGTATCACGTATGCACTTAACTGATTGAATCTAAACTGGTGCTGAGTTGACTTTTTTTTAAAGCGTTAATGTTTTTAATTTTAGAATTGGCAAAAATTTTCTCATTGCTAGAGTTGGTACTTAAACGAAATTGGATGGATTTGTGTAGGTTGTTCGTGATAATTGTTTTTTTTTGGGGGGGGGGGGGATTTGATTCCCTGTTGATGTATATGTGGTTGTGGGAGTTCTTAGTGTACGGTTTGTATAGACCATTGCTCAAGTCGAAGGTAACATCTAAGAAATTTACGACTTCAGCGTTAGTGATGGTGGCAATGTTAAGATCGTGATCTTTGAAATATTTTATTAAATCATTTCTGAGTTTATCCGTTTTTGTTTTTTGTTTTTTTTTTGTTTTTTTCGTTTGTTTTTTTTTGTTTTTTTTGTTTGTTTGTTTTTTGTGGATTCGTTTTACGGAGGATTATCAATCCGTCGTCTAAGTAAAGTCGGATGTTACATAACTCGAAGATGGCCCTGAGATTACAGAGCAAAAAGAGCCCTACCTAGTTGCAGGCCTCTGCAGAATCATACACCCCTATATATATATATATATATATATATATATATATATATATATATATTGTTCATTCAGAAATGAGTTGGAACACTCTTAGCTACTGGCGTATGTTTACATAGTATTTCACACGCTAAAAGTCTGCCTTCTACCGAGCGCCCATAGCTCAGTGTTAAAATCAGCGACTGATATATATATATATATATATATATATATATATAGTTTCAATGTCGAAACAATCGTACCTTTGTAGCGGATATATATAAAATTATTATGTACATGTCCTAAAATATAATTTATAATAAATATTCAGAGCCCTATATATTATATATCGAGCACTGTTTTAAATTAATGTTTTAGACGTTGTAAGAATTCTTTCTTCGTTCTGTATTCACTCGGATATATATATATATATATGAATCGGAATGCGACAAGATGAATATAAAAAATAAAAAAGCAAGTAGGAAAAAAGTATCTTTAATCTAACATGTTTTATTTATAACAAGCTTCTTCATAAATTTAAAAAGGACGAATAAATTAAAAATCTGAGAGACAGTATTTTTAAAAAGGTATATTTTCAAAGGTCAGTTACGTGTCACGTGTGATAAAGCAACGGATGACTATTAAACGCAGAAGATAAAACTTGTGTTTGTTTAACTGTATGTGTCAACGCGTTCTTTTTAAATAAGAGAAAAAAGTTATGAATGTATGCGTTGAGAGAAATCGAATAATGGAACGATTTTCATTCTAAATAACGTAAGAATCATGTGCAAATCATAAATATTATATGTTATTATAATAATTTTAATACATTATTATTTTTATTTCATTGAAATTTACTAACCGTTAACGTTATTTAGTAATTTATTATTTCGTTAAAAGAATCTGTTTACATTATTTTCACTTGAAATATAAATTCAACTTAAACGGGTCAAGCGGATGGCTGCTGGAAGATTCTTTGTTTGGCAACAGGACTCTGTCCTATGCCACAGAAGCAGAAGAGCCCAGTTCTGTCTGTAAGACAATTTCTGCGATAACATTTCCCCTTGTATCTGGCCACCTAACTCCCAAGATTGCAACCTATTTGATTATCATGTGTGGGTCGTAGTTGAGCGAGAGACCAACAAACATCCTTGTAACACCAAAAATGAGATAAAGACAAGGATTATGCTAACATTACCAAACTTAAACAAGGAGACCGTCTAGAAGAGTTGCAGAAGATTCAGAGGTCGTCTGTAGACCGTGGTTTATTTATTTATTAGAAAAAATTACTCTTTCGTATTTCAAGATATTTTTGCGTAATTTTGGCAATTATATCTGTTAAAATGAGATTTTGTTTCCATTTTTGCGTCATTTAAATGGCAACTTATCCATCGCACTCGATATATTCAGTGGGAACTCGGATGCCGAAGAATTCGTTCGAAAACCGACTTTTTTTTTTCGAAGCCCGAAAAAAAATTTCCAGAAAGAATTCACTATTCGGCCTTTTCACAAATTATTGATTCTACCTCCAGATAATTGTTTCTCGTTAATTCAAACCAGGAAGAATTTTTCCACTTTTACAAGAGTCTGTGATCTTTGTTTAGTTAACACTTTTAACAGTTTGGCAAAATCTGATGCTTTGAACACGTCTCTTTGTTCTTTAGGATCGTGCATATGGCTGATTTCAGCATCGAACAATTCACCTCCAGATCAAAGACGCGCATTTTCACTTTCATGTTTTGCGATTTATTTGCTCTTATCAATTTTCTCAATTGTAGTTCTCCCCACTTTCCTCTCGGGTTTGCTTCTATCACTAACTTTCCTCCAAGTCATTAGGGTGTACATTATAATGAAATAATATCTAACAAAAATAGAACAAGTCCCACGCTGACAAAGTGAACGTGCTTAACGTTAACGGAAGCCAAAGAGTAACTGACGCATGCGTGTGTTTGGGGCTTCCTCAGTTTGATTCGTGTTCATCCGACTGATGTCTTGTTCGTTCAAGAACTGGATTTCTGTTTTAAAAAAATAATAATATAAAAAATTTAGGGCATATTTTCGAGAACCCGTTGTGATGCAGTGGATATCGGCTCGGAACGAGAATTCGGGGAGCCGAGTTCGAATTTGTTGCATTTGCAAATACCTTTTCGGAAAGGTATTAATCCGTCTCTTTTCCTCTTGCTTCGGGTCGAATAGCAGGAAAGATTAGGTTGTATAACCTTGGTTTGCAAACCAGCCTACCGCAGAAAGTAATGGCAATCTAGAGCGGGAAAATCTTCTCCCCAGTCAGTCATGTCTCTTTCGAGACATGATCGTCTATCCGAGCATCACGAATGGCACTTAATTGACTGAAAATTCAGTTGGAGAGATTGATCGAATTGATGACGAGGCAGAGTTTGGGAGAAATGCCAAAATATAAAGGTTATTAAGATCAAGAAACAGAAAGCTATGGAGAGCCATGACCGGCATCGTGATGAAGACACACGGCAAAAAGAAAAAGATGAATTAATAGGCTTCGAGAAGTTGTACTGACAATAAACATGGACTATTTAGAAGAATTTGTGAGGCAATCCTGTTTTCTATTGCTAATCTGAGTGTTCAGCTATATTGTCTTGTACCTGACTAAACTCAGGTGAGTAATGAACTCGTCGGCTGGCAGAGTAGGATTCTGTTATAATATTAAATACTTCTTATTGCGATAAACGTTATATTTAATGTACTGCTGTCATTTATGGTCAGGTGCCCCTGCCGTTCTCCTCAGTGTTCTTGACAAGCTCCAAAGGAGAGTCTGTAATGTGATAGGTACTGATCTGGCGACTCGTCTGCAGCCACTTTCCCATCGTCGAAATGTGGCCTCCCTCTGTCTCTTCTATAAATACTTTCATGGCTTTTGCTCGGATGAGCTTAAGTCACTGATGCCTCCTCAACAGGTGTTTACCCGTGCAACCAGACTGGCAACTGGGTCCCACCCATTCACAGTCAGGTTAGCCAAATGCAGACGACAATTCTACTCCTACAGCTTCCTCTCTCGCACTTCCCGCCTGTGGAACTCACTCCCGTATTCTTGCTTTCCTGACGGCTACGACCTCCAGAAATTTAAAAGCAAAGTTAATACTCACCTACTAACCACTGGCCTCTAGCTCTCTCCCCTCCCCTGTATAATCTTCACGTTCTCTCCGCCCATGTATCTGTCATTGCACCTGCTTTCTCAGCTTTCTATTGTTCCTTTCTAACTAGCTTGTACTCCTCACTCTTTTCTAATTAATCTTTCTACATTTGTGTAACCCCCTGCACATCAGTGGCATTTCTGCCTTGCTCGGGGTGAAATGATTAAAAAAAAAAAAAAATACACAATGAGTAGGCAGCGGCCTGGATTTAAGATAGTCTTTAAGAAAAAGAATAAAGATATATTTCTTTCAGTAAGGTCGGAAACTGTCTTCCTATTATATAGGAGAAACCATTGAATATCCTAACACGTTTTTAGGCTGTTTAACAGCAAAGGACATTCAGAGTGAAGAAGAGCTTCAGTTAGTCAGTTAAGTGCCATACGTGATACACGCTTTAGGCGATCATGTTTCGAAAGAGACATGACTGACTGGGCAGAAGATTATCCCGTAGGTTGACATTGCTTTCTGTGGTAGACTGGTTGCCAGCCAAGGCTATAGAACCCAATCTGTCCTATTATTTAACCCATAACTGGAGTGAAGAGACGGATTAATACCTTTCCCAAGTGTATTTGTGCGTAAGTGAATGCAAGGAATTCAAGTGGAATTCGAACTCGGCTCCCCGATTTGTCGTTTCACGTCGATATTCACTGCACCACAACGCACATCCGAAGAAGAGCTTACTTTCCTGAATTGAAAACTCTCAAACACCTAGACTGGTAGATGTTCAATTATACTATTTAAAAAACAGATTGTCTACCCAAAGACGAGTATCTACAAGGCTGGCAAAGTAAACCTGGCTGCCGCTCTTGAAACCGACCTCTAATCAATGGTTAACTAGAGCAGGAAATGACTCGTAAATTTCAATGCCTCTATAGCAAAACTGCTCTTCTTTAACCAACATATAGAAATTTTCCTAACATCCATCTACATGGCTTGTACAAGTTTCCTTGACAGCAAGAAACTGCGCCGCCTTGGCCTTACTTTTTCAACCGACCTGAAGTCGAAAGAATATGTAAGATCTATATTTGCATCTACTGCTAAGAAGTTTGCATCTCTCTGTCGGTCCAGAAAGTTTTTCTCATTAGAATTTATCTTGCATATTTATAAATCTACCATTCGTTCTCTAATTGAATACTGTTTATGTGATGGTGCCTTCCTACGAGTAATGGACTCTTCCTCTTGCATGAGTTCCAGATGGAGTCGTACGGGTTCGCCGTACAGAGTCACTAGACTGACGACTCTACGACACTGTCAGCTCTCTGCCTTCGGGCGGGGGGCGCTCTCTGCTTCCGAGCAGAGAGCAGTAACCCAGTCGTGGTTCCGCCGAAGGGTAGAAGCACGACTGGGCAAAAATAGACAGATATTTTTTGGCTGGGCCATATAGCCCGGAAATCCCAGTCCAAACTGACCATGTGTCACATGTTGCCCTTACTGGGAGGGACAACTCAATAATGAGTCGACGGCAGTTAAGTCTGCCCCACGCATTGTCGAACTCTCTGCCTTTGGGCGGAGAGTAATAACCCAGTCGAGGCTCCGCTGAACGGTAGAGTCTCGTCTGGGGAAAATTAGACAATTTGTTTCTCCGGGCTACATGGCCCGGATTGCCCACATTAAAAAGGCCTTGTGCCACATTTTGTCTTAAGTGGGAAGGCAACTGTATACTAGTTGACAGGCAATTAGTGCGTATCTAGTACACAGTTAAAGCGTGCTACTATACAGACAATAAGAAGCATAGCTGTACCGTTCGTAATTACATTGTTCTATTTACTTATTACTAGCAGTATAGCCCGGTGTTACTCGGGTGTAATGAAAGCTTTTATACATATATATATATATATATATTATCAATTGTCTGCACTATTGTAAGAACTGCAACCTTGAAACTTCTGAATATCGTTTCTTATGTCTTTGTCTATAAGTGTATCAAATTTGATCAAAATCGGACCACTCCTTCTATAACTCGATTTTTTCTATTATCGATTTTCGATATTTATCGGGGGTACCTCGACACAAAACCGAGCTAAGAACACTCGCAGACGTTTATAGTATAACTGTGTACATTTTCAAGAAAATTGGTTCAGCCGTTTCGGAGTCTATATGTAACGGACACATGCATACACATACACACACAAAGTTCCATTTATGAATAAGTTTAGATTACCACTTTGTATATATTGTTCTTGTTATACTAATATACTGTTTTGAACCTACCACCTGTTTTCCGTGTCTTACTTCCGACCAAACCGGTCACTAGAATTTTGCGGCGAAGTTTCGCTACAATAAGGCTATAAATTGCTGGTCAGATGCTTCTGGTATTCATCTCGATGTTCTCGACAAAATCAGAAGAAGGATCTGCAATGTAATCGATCCTAACTTAGAATCTCTACTTCACTCACTTTCTCACCGACGTGGCTTCTCTCTGTCTTTTCTGCAAACATTTTCATGGAAACTTCACTGAGGAGCTTTTTTTAACCCTGGTGTCCGGACCACATGAATTCAAGCTTGCTACAAGATTGGCACATAGGTTTTCCCCTTTAACCGATAAACTAGTTTAATGGAACCGCCAGTTCTACTTTAATAGTTTCTTCCTCTCGCATTTTCCGCCTGTTGAACTCGCTTCGGTTTACTTGCTTCCCTGATAGCTACAATCTCCAAAAATTCAAAGGCAACTTCAAATACCATCTATTTTTTTTTAATCCTGTTCATATTTTATTCTTGCTACAATACCCACTGTATCTTTCTGCGCACTAATGGCGGTCCCGCCTTGCGTAAGATGAAATGATTCCAAAAAATATATTGTTTTCACGATAATAAAAAATTATGCCGAATTATAAAATAAAAGAATCAATTAATTGCTTAGAAGTAAATCAGAGTCATCAAAACGAATAAAATACTTCATCAAAACCATGACCACACGCTATCAATTTAAACTGGCGCATTTATTTTTTTTTCCATATCTTTAAACTATAATTGCAAGCTATATCTTTTGAAAGCGAAAGATTCACTGAAATATATTGGGAAACTTCCAAGTTTCCATCCCAAATCAATGAAAATACAATCTATGAATAAGAATATTTCATTTCAACCCATAGCCTCCGGGCATCAGTTTAATTTGAAGCATTTTAGAGAGAGAGAGAAAAGAAAACTCACATAATTAAACGTTTATAAATCCAGAATTTATTTCAGCAATGTAAAGAAATTTTTTTACAGTTGCCTCGTTCAGACCGTTGATGAATAAATAAATAAATATGTTTACACTTATATGTTAAGTTTTTTCTCAATGTATTTGCTCTGGATAATATCCACTGAGCTCTTTATTTCTATCTAATTGGAAATTTATATTAATTAGATAAAATCTTTTTGATTATCCCTTCAGACTTCACGGGTTGGCATTCTCTCATATATATATATAGATAGATAGATAGATAGATAGATAGATAGATAGATAGATAGATAGAAGGAATATATATATATATATATAGATAGATAGATAGATAGATAGATAGATAGATAGATAGATAGATAGATAGAAGGAATATATATATATATATAGATAGATAGATAGATAGATAGAATAGAAGGAATATAGATAGATAGATAGATAAAGATAGATAGATAGATAGATAGATAGATAAAAGGAATATATATATATATATATATATATATATATATAAATAGATAGATAGATGTATATAGATATATAGATATAGATATATTGTAACTACCATTACAGTATAACGCTCTACATTTGTATCGAGCACTCTTTATAAAAGTAAATGCATGAACAAAAAGGTAAATAAACCTACGAGTTCAACAACTTAGTTACAATATATATATATATGTGTGTGTGTGTGTGTGTGTGTGTGTGTGTGTGTGTGTGTGTGTGTGTGTGTGTGTGTGTGTGTCAACTTATCACTATACCCGTTTCGAAGAACCCTCCAAGTATATACTCGGAAGGAAAAAAAAAAGAAAGAGCTAAGCACATGAACATCAGTCAAAGTACATAGCCCAAAGAAAAAACCCGAGACGAGTAATCTGTAGCAAAAAAGTGCTCAATACGTAAGCAGAGCAGACAGCATAGATAACCTAAAGAGCCAACAAACCGACCTAGGTTTCACCTAACCGGATCTTCAGGGAATGCTGGCCCCTGAAGATCTGGTTAGGTGATACCTAGGTCGGTTTGTTGGCTCTTTAGGTTATATTACTATTAATAGGTATCGTTTGTAAGCTTAATATAAATATGTATTATTAGTCATTTTGCTATAAACATGTATTGTTAGTAAATTTTTATATTAAGATATATTACTAGTATTTTTTCTATAAAAATGGATTTCTAATCCATAGCAAAATCTACTGCTAAGAAGATTGGGTCACTATGTCGATCCAGGATGTTTTTTCCACCTGAATCCATCCTGCATATATACAAGTCAACCATCCGTCCGTGCATGGAGTACTGCTGCCATTTATGGTCAGGTGCCCCTGCCGTTCTCCTCAGTGTTCTTGACAAGCTCCAAAGGAGAGTCTGTAATGTGATAGGTACTGATCTGGCGACTCGACTGCAGCCACTTTCCCATCGTCGAAATGTGGCCTCCCTCTGTCTCTTCTATAAATACCCTCATGGCTTCTGCTCGGATGAGCTTAAGTCACTGATGCCTCCTCAACAGGTGTTTACCCGTGCAACCAGACTGGCAACTTGGTCCCACCCATTCACAGTCAGGTTAGCCAAATGCAGACGACAATTCTACTCCTGCAGCTTCCTCTATCGCACTTCCCGCCTGTGGAACTCACTCCCGTATTCTTGCTTTCCTGACGGCTACAACCTCCAGAAATTTAAATACAAAGTTAATACTCATCTACTAACCACTGACCTCTAGCTCTCTCCCCTCCCCTGTATAACCTTCCCTTTCTCTCCACCTATGTATCTGTCATCGCACCAGCTTTCTATTGTTCCTTTCTGACTAGCTTGTACTCACTCTTTTCTAATTAATCTTTTTACATTTATGTAACCCCCTGCACATCAGTGGCGTTTCCGCCTTGCTCGGGGTGAAATGATTAAAAAAAAAAAAATGCTTTCATAGTGTTTTGTTTTTATATGAGAGATTCATTATTTGCCCATAGTTGGGACCCTAATAAGTGCTACCACCCCGGATCAAGGTGGATATATAAGAACAACATCAATTAAATGCTGGTTCCACTCTCCTTAAAATCACAAATCTCCCGATCAGATGCCTTCCTGCTGGATGTCGTTTATTCGTCATACCCAGGACTCAGTTTAAACTAACTCTTTATTTTTTCTATACAGACTGCTGCAAAAGTAGATATAAATTATTATACCAGTCGGCTCGGAACGAGAAATCGGGGAGCCGAGTTCGAATTCCAGCTGAATTCATTGCATTCACTTCCGCGCAAATACCCTTAGGAAAGGTATTAATCCGTCTATTCCTTCCAGTTATGGGTTAAATAACAGGACAGATTGGGTTCTATAGCCTTGGTCGGCAACCAGTCTACCGCAGAAAGCAATGGCAACCTACTGCGGGATAATCTTTTGCCCAGTCAGTCATGTCTCGAAAGAGACATGATCGCCCAATCTGACTGACAAGTGTACCCATACCTTAAAAAATAACAGATAAATATTTGGGAGGATTATTAGCTGTTTTCTTACATATTATCCACCGTGAGCGTGACAGTATATATATATATACTTCCAGCCATAATTATTAAGCCACCCCAGTTTTTTTCGTTGTTTTTTCTTTTTCAAAATTATGTATTTCACACTATTTTTAGTATTTATTGCCAAGTGGATAATTCTAAATGAAAATAGAATGGTACTTTTGTTATTATTACTTTGCAAATTTTTACAAGGCAAATAGCGACAATTTAGCCATCGCACACACTTGATTTCCTATATATGTCTATATATACACTACAATAGTTCATTTGATGCACATGTTATTGTGCAGTATTAACAAAAGAATCATTCTATTTTCATTTAGAAATATCCACTTAACAATAAATACTTAAAATAATATGAAATACGTCATTTCTTTTATAAACTGTGGTGGCCTAATAATTATGGCCGGTAGCGTATATATAAGAATTCTTTCGGCCACTGGCGTGTGCTTACATCGTGCATAAAACACACTAAAGTCTACTTTTCTATACCGAGCGCCCATAGTTTAGTGGTAGAATCGCCGACTGATGTCAATTCTCTCGGGTTTCAATCCTTGCGAGAAGCAATCGTATGTCTAACCGTACTCATGAACTGTGATGCAGCAAAAGAGGACTGTCTGCGGATGAAACTTATATATATATATATATATATATATATATATATAAAACAGTTGAAACCTAACCTGAACAAGATAAACTATGAAATCCCAACAAATATCCTTATATGCCTATAATTAATGACAAAAGCTATTGGTTTATTCCAATGGCTTCCCATACCTAATATTTCTTGTTTTCACTCTCGCTTGGTCATATATGATGTCATGAGCTGTGATGTGACATTTGCTTCTAGCGTCTTAAATGCATGAGTTTGTTGTTGCTTGAAAATCTTCCATGTAAACAAAAACAGTTTGTCATTATGGTTTGTCTGTGTTTAAATGTATAAAGTAATTAACATCTTTGAAAATGGCTTATGTAAGCCGAAAGCTCAGATTGGATTATTAAAAATTATGTATCAATATTGTAATTTTATTTCTTCATTTAATGATAATGCTATTAAGCTTACCAGAGAATATGAAAAAAAAAATTACATAAAATAAATAGAGAAAACCTGTCTATATTATTTAATGAAACATGCATTAATGAAAAAATGCTACCTAAATACTCAACATATATATATATATATATATATATATATATTCAATCCAAAATGATGATCAGATACGTCAATCCCAAAAACCTGATCCTAATTAATATTAAAATTGATCAAGGTGAAGGGCTCGATGCAAATAATCTATTCTATTTACAGAGCCAAATTTAAAAAATAAAACAAAAATTTCGATATTTAAATCCGTTGAATAGCCATTGAAATGGCTATTCAACGGATTTAAATACTGAAATTTTTGTTTTATGTTATATATATATAGATATAGATATACTGCATAGAAGAAGCCTCGGCTAAGCCATCTATCTGGTAGTCACAAAAACTGATGCGCATAGCAAAGTAGACGGCCATTTGCTATGGCAAAAAATAAAGGACAACTAAATCAAAAAGTAGCCTGAAAAAGGTTGAGTTCAATCAAGTTATCTTGCCGACGACACAAGAATTGCTAGTGCCGAGGTTGTACTGATAATGCTTCAACATCACTACAATGAATCTCTTTGACACTCATTTTCTCATCCCTTCATTGTTTAATATTTCTTCTTTCATTTCTTTTCTCTTATTTTGTCCGCCCACTCTTATTTTCCCGCTTCACTTTCTTTGCGTTCTATTTCATTCTTTTTTAATGTTTTATTTATCTTCTTTTTCGATTTAATCTCTCCCCCCCTCTCCCTCTCTCTCTCTCTCTCTCTCTCTCTCGCTCTCTCTCTCTCTCTTACACACACACTCTTGCTTTTTCTTTCTGTATCTCTGTCTCTCTCTCTCTCTCTCTTTCTCTCAGTTTCATTTCTGCTTTCTTTCTGCTCCTTCTATCCTCTCCCTACTTTCCTTCGTTCTTCCACTCCTCCTCCTCCTCCCCATTCTTCTTCTTCATACCCATCATCATCCTCATCTAACTATACTCCTTTTTCTTTCGCTTCTGTAATTGCCTTTCTGCTTCTTTTTCTTCTTCTTTTTCTTTTTCTTCTTTTTCTTTTTCTTCTTTATATTTTTCGTAGATATCATCTTACCACGTTCAATTTTCTTTCTGTTTTTTTTCTAATATCTCTACACTTTCCTTTCTTTTTTTTTGTGGGGGGGGGAGTTTTTCTTCTTTTTTTCTAAAACAGCTTCTTTTTGTCCTTTCTTTTTACCCCTTCAACTCTCCTTCTTGATTTGTTCGTCTTTTATTTTTCCTTTACTTCGTCTTCTACATCTTCAACTGTTTTCATCCCCTTCTTTTTCATCTTCTCTTCATGATTATTTGTAGTAGTAGTAGTAGTAGTAGTAATAAAAGTAATAGTATTAGTATTCTCTCTTGCACTTCCATTTTCGTTTTGTCTTTCCCCTTTTACTTTTCTTCCTATCTTTCTTTATTCTATTTCTATTCTCCTCTTTATTTTTTTCTCTTTCGTTTCTTCATTCTTATTCGGCGTTCTCTTCTTCTCTTTCACCCTCTCCCTTACTCTCTACATCGTTGCAAACGATTTTCTCTTTTTCATGTAAGCTTTTCGCGAGCGTTTTCTGCGCATGCGCAATAGCGTTCTTGCTGATAATGGCGAAAATTCGCGAGGCGTCTCTTGAACACTGAGCTATAATTAAGAACAAACGAAGGAGCGAAGATGAAAAAGAAGGAGGTAGAAGAAAAGAAACTTGATAAATTGGGGGGAAAAATCCAGTACAAATAAAACTTAACCGAATAAAAATGTAAAAATAAAACGAAGAGAAACGGTTGTAAACATCCGTTAAACCATTTCGTCAATTCAGACGAGTGATGCTATTTAAAAAAGCATTTTTTTTTTTTATCTTTTTCCTGTTTGATTTCTTTATTGTAATGTTTTAAGATTCGGACAATTCTAAGTTGAATACGACACTCATATAAGAATTTGTCTATTTGATAACACGTTAACAGAATGATTAATTACAGTGTACGATACTCTTTTCTAAGTACGTATATATTATTTGTATTATTATCGATGTGCATTGTGATGCAGTGAATATCAACACGGAAAGAGAAATAGGGAAGCCGAGTTCGAATTCCAGTTAAATTCGTTGCATTCACTTACGCACAAATACCCTTGGGAAAGGTAGGAATCCATCTCTTTTCCCTCCAGCTGTGGGTTTGTAGCAGCCACAGATCTATTTCCTTTCGCGAATCAGTGCCCCCGACGGGAGATTCGGTCACTCACTAACCAATCAACTGGCAGAGCGCATTAATTCTTTCTTCCTCTCTAGAACTATTTTCCTAGTCCATTTTGGTAGAACGGACAAAAGGCAGAGAGCCATGAGCCAGCAGGAGAAACAGACGCCTCTCTCACATCGCTGCCACTGATTCCCCTTGGAACCCTTTCGCTGAAGAAGACGCTGCCGCTAGCTTCGCACACTCTTCCTACAAACCAAGTACCAGCCTACCGACCAGCGAACCAAATGGACACTTATACACTATCACTCTTGTACGCCTACTAAGAGAATAAACCATTCTTTGTTGTTGTTTTTAAAAGGAAGTTTCGTAATTCATTTGTGTTGCCTAAAAACATAGTGGTGGAGAAATTAATCATTTCCCAATAATTTATAGGTTAAATAGCAGGACAGATCGGGTTCTGTAGCCTTGGTTGACAATCAGCCTACCGCAGAAAGTAATGACAATTAACTGTGGGAAAATTTTCTGCCAAGTCAGTCATATCTTTTTCGAGACATGATTACCCAAGCGTGTATCACGTATGGCATTTAATTGACTGTTGTATTATTTAGAGTATCTAAAAAGAAAATCTGTTATTCAGTATGCGTAAACACAGGTTTTAATGTTCGGATATAGTAAATACCAAAAGCTTTAAATACTTTGGTGTATGGATCAGTAATAACAACTTTAGCATAGGAGATAATGAAATAAAACATAGAATATACTACACTAATACACCCATTACCGCCAATTTCTACAAAACCAAAACATCAACCTGAAAACTTCAACCATGTTTTTAATCTTTTCGTCAGTTCGGGACTTTCAGGTGGACGTCATACATGACACCACACCCGTTCAGAAATACCTAAACTCTAACCTATATACAAAAGATCTCTTCCCGGGTTTACCTGACTCCGGGTGATAGTTAACACCCGAACTGGGGAGAAAACAAATATAAAAATAGATTTTCATAGTATAATACTAGCAGAACTTTTTTAATAAAGAAATATTTGCAGCAATTCGTTTTAAAAACATTACCAGCAATACATTTGACTTTCGACAATAACCATCTTGTCAATGAACTCTGATCTACAAACAGATATCTTACAAAGAATACATATTCTTTTCTATAATAATAAATAATTATAATTTATAATATTTTATATTAATAAATACTTTTCTACAAGTATTTTCATATCAACTGCTCTGACGAGCTTTTATCCCTGGTTCTCCGACCACATATATTTCCTTGTGCTACTAAGTTGGCTTCTAGGTTCCAAACTTTTACTAACAAAATAGTTAAATGTAATACCTCTTCTACTCTAACTCGAGATACCCGACAAAATAAACGTAATCAGCCCTAAATTGGTCTCTTGATTTCAGCCACTTTCTTACCGACGTGATATTGCTTTCCTACGAATATTTTCGGGGCAACTGCTCTGACGCGTCCCCCCCCCCCCACCGACACCTGGTACCGCGTCCTCGTGAATTTAAACGTGATACGAGTTTGCTATCAAGGCCCTACCCTTTTACCGTAGAAACAGTTAAAAGTAACCCATTTCTTCTACTCTAACAGTTTCTTTTCTGGCACTTCTCGTTTGTGGAGCTCCCTAACTTTGCCTACTTCCCTGATAGCTACAATCTCTAAAAAGTTAAATGCAACATCAATTGCCATCTTCTATCTACTTGATTCCCATCTATCTGTTATCTTTTCTTTGACATCCCCTGTACCATGTTTTTTTTTTGTTTTGTTTTGTTTTTTTCACTGTAACCCCCTGCGCACCAGTGCTTGGGGTGAAATGATTATAAAAGATTCTGTTTATACGAAGATAAGCTAAAATCTTGTCGTCATTAAATAACTGTTGTGTTGAGGAAGTTAGTAGGAAAGGAAGACACGAACACGGGACTTGTAACGACAAGATATATTGAAAAACATGAATACAGAAAGGGTAAGTCAGAGTGGAAACCTCCTCTCAGCTGTGACAAATAGTCTATATATGTCGACTCCCTGGCGTCTGTCCTGCGTCTGCGCATACAGAGCCTAGCAGATATTTGTAATGAACGGAACAGTCCATTATAGAGGGGTTCTACCCCAACAATAACACATTGTGCTTGATATGCTGTAAAGCAAAATAAACCAAACGAAAAGGAAACAAGAATCGCGACAAAAGAACAAAATTTCGACCATAAAACCTGAACAAATCTTTATCTTGTTTTTTTCAGTAGTTTTTCTGATAAAAGTTATTTTGTTATTTTGTCAAACAGATTTTCTTTATCCTAAAATGCTCGATATACTGGTTGAGATATAGCGGCTTATAGAATTAATGCAAAGAATTCGTCGCTTTTACTACGCAGGTTCATGTCAACTTCGAAATTCGTGAGGACACCTTTATGATGTCTTCACTCATCGGAGCTGGGCTTTTTTTCGTTTTCTTTTTTGTTTTTTGGTTTTTGGTTTTTTTTTTAAACAGCCTTAATCAGGGAAGACATCATAACGGTGCCCTCACAAGACTTCGAAGTCGTCATGAAACAGCTCAGTTTAAGTAACAAATTATTTGCATTAAATTTGTATATATATATATATATGTGTGTGTGTGTGTGTGTGTGTGTGTGTGTGTGTGTGTGTTCTGTATATCTGCATATGGATGATATATTATAAGCGTTTCTGTAGGCATATCGGCTGCAATATAATGGTCATATAATATAAAATTAATTTTAAAATTATATTTTTTTATAATTATATTTACTGCCACTGTTGTGCAGGGGAGGTTACATAAGAGGAAAGTTATGAGAAAAAGTGACAGGTTATAGGGGTGTCAGGAAGTGGTTAATGGAAGGATGAGACTACTGATGAGAGTGGAATGGATGGAGAAAGGAGCATGAGAGAGAGGATGCAACTTAGTGAGATAGGAGATGACTATTGACCTTACATTTAAAGATTGTAGCTGTCGGGGAAGCAAGTAAACGCAAGGGGATTCCACAGGTGGGAAGTGCGAGAAAAGAAGCTTCTTGAGTAGAATTTGTGTTTACATTTTATTGATGATCTGAAAAAGGAATATGTGGAAAGAAAGGATTCTGAAGAAACACGGTATAAACATTCTGAAGAAACACGGTATAAACATTCTGAAGAAACACGGTATAAACATTCTGAAGAAACACGGTATAAACAAAAAAGTTTCTTCAGTGTCGTGCTTAACAATCTTTATTTCCAATTTTTTTCTGAAATATTCTTAACACTTCTGTTTATTTATATTTTGAATATTGCCGGTCCATGCATTTAGAGATTCTTGATAAAATTTAAAGAAAAATCTGTTGTATTATGGGTCTTGACCTGGCATCTCAGCTTCAGTTACTTTCCAATCATCGTAATGGAAGATACCCTGTGCTTTTTCTATAAATACTTTGAGGATAATTGTTCTGATGAGCTTTTTTGCTATGATACCAACTAATCTCTTATAAATATATAGATAAGAACAGAGATTTTGATGCGAACAGATAGATAGATAGATAGATAGATAGATAGATAGATAGATAGATAGATAGATAGATATGAACAGATTGAGATAGACAGATAGATGGATATGAACAGACTAAGATAGATAGATAGATAGATAGATAGATAGATAGATAAAAGGATTGAGATAGATAGATAGATAGATAGATAGATAGATAGATAGATAGATAGATAGATAGATATGAACAGATTGAGATAGACAGATAGATGGATATGAACAGACTAAGATAGATAGATAGATAGATAGATAGATAGATAGATAGATAGATAGATAGATATTGAACCGAGTGAGATAGATTAGCACATAGGTAGATTGGAATAGACATAAATAGAATAATATTTTTCAAGAGTATTTGAGTAC
Organism: Ascarosepion bandense; assembly: GCA_037127315.1. Classification (NCBI taxonomy): domain Eukaryota; kingdom Metazoa; phylum Mollusca; class Cephalopoda; order Sepiida; family Sepiidae; genus Ascarosepion; species Ascarosepion bandense. The sequence goes on along the minus strand of JBBBDQ010001767.1, from coordinate 878,392 downwards.
CATAACTGGAATTTGGACTCGGCTCTCCGATTTCTCGTTCCGAGCCGATATCCACGGCATCACAATGCACATCTAATATATATGGTCACAGATAGGTAGATAGATAGATGGACGCGAATTCGCAGTAAACATTCTTTCATGTATAGTAATAGAAGTGAGCAAAGGGATGAATGCAGCTAATGAACAAAATTTGTCGTTTATATTTTCACACGCCTCAATTCGTCATTCCCAATTGACAAAGTTATTCCTATTTTTTTTTTTCATTATTATTATATTTCCCTTCCGTTTCCCTGCTCCGTTGATTTTAAAAGCGAACGACAATGAATTGAACCGACAGTAATATGATGTCATTTCGGCGCCAATGTGATTGGCCAATGTGATTGGATGATTTGAGCCTCGTTTCCATTTTTCGTTTCTTTTCTTTATTTTTTTTTTTTTTACGCCATGATGGATTTTTTTTTAAATTCTGTATATCATTTAATGTATTTTTAATTGCGTCACTGCTTTTGTTCATTTTTCCATTACACGCGCACGCACTCATCCAGCACACTATATATCTATTATCTATTTATCTAACACAAATACACACACAGATATATATATATATATATATATATAAACTTTTAAAACTTTTCAACTTAAATTCAACATCATCCCTTAATAAGACACAGTGTCGAAACAAAATGGTTATTTTTGTAGTGATATTATAACGTATTTATGTTATGCGTGTGTGTGTAAGTGCGTTTATTTCTGTATATCTGCATATGGCTGATACATTATAAGCTTATTTGTAGGCATATCGACTGCAATATAATGGTCATGTAATATAAAATGAATTTTAAAATTATATACTCGTTGTTTGTAGGTTTGTAGTATAATACATAAAGGGCTTTGAAAATTGAACTGAGAATCGAAGTTCGAATTCCTAGCTTCTTTTTATATATATATATATATATATATTAGCATTACATATATATATATAAAGTATATACATATATATACTTTCATTACACCCGGCATTGCTCGGGTGTAATAAAAGCTTTAAGATTAATCCATGGTCCTGGAGCTCAGACTCAGCCTAAAGAATATTTGTGTGAAGTTTGGTGAGAATCAGATAAAAATTGTGGAGTTGTATAAAGGACATACAGACAGATAAACACATACACACACAAACATCTTGCCTTTTCTATATATATATATATATATATATGTTATCGATTTTCTGCACTATTGTAAGAACTGCAACCTTGAAATTTTTTTATGTCTTTGTCTATGAGTGTATCACATTTGATTAAAATCGGACCACTCCTTCTATAACCCGATTTTTTCGATTATCGATTTTCGATATTTATCGGGGGTACCTCGACACAAAATTTAGCTAAGAACACTCGCAGACACTTATAGTACAACTGTGTAAATTTTCAAGAAAATCGGTTCAGCCGTTTCGGAGTCTATAGGTAACGGACACGGACACACACATACACACACATAGACACAGACACACACACACACGCGCGCAGACAAAGTTCCATTTATAAATAAGTTTAGATATCATATTTGATGAAACTCTAAGTCGCACATTTCATATTACAATCATATTATATTTGAGCTCTGTCGATTTTGGCATTAAACCCTCAGTTTATTTTATATTTTAAGCTTTTAGCTTATTCTAATCTACCAAAGAGGAATGGCTCAACAACAAATGTGTAGAAGTAGAGAGACTGAGCAGGAACAACAAAGCAGAGATGCATAAAGAAATAAGAGAACTGACAGGACAAAAAACCTGCTCCTCAACAGGATGCATAAAATCCAAGGAAGGGACAATCATATTAGAGAAAGAGGAAATATACTCCAGCGATGGGAAGAATACATAAAGGATCTCTTTCGCGACAAGAGAGAACAACCGAGAATACACAAGGAGATGGATGGACCGGAAATAAATACTAAAATCCGAAGTGGAAGCTGCAATGGCCAAAATGAACAGAAACAAAGCACCTGGTCCAGATGGCATAGTAATAGAGCTGCTGACAGCCTTAGAAGAATATGGCATAGAAAAGATTACCGACATAATAAACGAAATTTATAGCAGCGGAATAATACCAGAAGACCTATGCAAGTGGATATTTATAGCGCTGCCGAAGAAACCTGGTGCAAACGAGTGCGAACTACACAGAACTATCAGCTTAATGAGTCACATGACAAAACTGATGGTCAGAATCCTGATGAATAGAGCGAGAAGCAGAATCAGGCCAGAGATAGGGCAGGAACAGTGCGGATTCGTCAAGGACACTGGAACAAGGAATGCCATATTCATGATTAGGATGCTCTCTGAAAGGGCATTACAAATGAAGAAAGACTTGTACCTATGCTTCATTGATTACGCGAAGGCATTCGACAAAATACGACACAAAGAATTGATGGAAATGCTAGGCAACCTCGACATTTTCGGCAAAGACATAAGAATAATCAAGAATCTCTACTGGCAGCAAACGGCCTGCATACGGACAGGTAACGACCTCAGTAGATACATAAAGATAGAAAAATGCGTAAGACAAGGATGTGTCTTTTCACCGGATTTGTTCAACCTATACAGCGAGAATATTGTGAGGACCCTAGATGACACACCAGGATTTGTTATTGGAGGCCACAACCTGAACAACATAAGATATGCGGACGATACAGTACTGATTGCGGACACGGAAAGTAAACTGCAAGATCTCATACAGAAAGTAGCAGTGGAGAGTGACAAGAAAGGACTACAAATAAACTTTAAGAAAACTGAGTGCATGGTCATCAGTAAAAGATACAACCCAAAATGCCAAATACAGGTGGGGGATAACAGAATCAAACAAGTCCAAGAATTTAAGTACCTAGGAAGTGTTCTAACAGGAGTTAGAAAGTGCGACACGGAGATCCGAAGGCGAATTGGCATGGCAAAGGACGCGTTCCAGAAGATGAGCAAAATACTAACACACAGGAAAATCTCAATAGAAACGAAGAAAAGAGTGCTAGACTGCTACGTGATGTCAGATCTTCAATACGGCTGTGAATGCTGGACAATATCATCGAAAATGAGGACAAAACTGGAAGCAGCCGAAATGTGGTTCTACAGAAGGATGCTACGGATATCGTGGACTGAGCATACAAACAACGACGAAGTGTTAGAAAGAATGGCAACAAAAAGGAAATTGATGCTGAGCATCAGGAAGAGACAATTGAAGTTCATGGGACATGCAATGAGGAAGGAGAGCCTGGAGAACCTGATACTGACTGGACAGATAGAAGGAAGGAGAGACAGAGGAAGGCAGCGGATAACATATTTGCAGGGTCTGATCAGGTGGATGACGGAACGGGAGTTGCCAGGAGCAACAGGAACAAACATACTAAGAGCCACAAGGGATAGGGAGACGTGGAGATCCATGATCGCCTACGTCCTGAAGGGACAGGGCACACAGAAGAAGAAGAATCTATAGCTTTGATTCTTACTCTTTATATATATATATATATATATATATATATATATATATATATGAACAGTTTTGTCCGTCTTTCTCTTTAAATTGCGAATGACACTTCATAAAAAATGATTAACTCAATATATATATATATATGTGTGTGTGTGTGTGTGTGTGTGTGTGTGTGTGTGTGTGTGTGTGTGTGTGCTACGGATTTTATTTTTGTTTCGATATTATTAACTTATTTGGACGTTACATTCCATTCAATACTGTGAGTTGAGTACACCTTTGTTTTTTATTTTGTTTTTGTTTTATTTAGCTGTTTAATTGTATTACGTAAATCGTATGTTACTAAGAATTTCGAATATACAAGCTGGTAGTTGCAATTTGCAAATGGGTGTCTACTCAAACACCTATAACCACTAAAATATAATGCCGAAATGGCTAACACACACACACACACACACACATATATATATATATTAATTCAGATACTTCAATCCAAGGGAAAAAAGCAGGAAGGTAAATTCCAAAAGCGAGAGACCGGATGTTTGCTTTATACCGACTAAAAAGCAAATGAACAAAAATAATAATCCGCATCCGAGTTCGCGCAGATGTTCCAGCTGAAAAATAAAAATTAATCAAATATCAAATTTCTATTTCTTGAGCCTACGCGAATTTTATTTACCAGCCAATCTGAAGCACAGAATCAAATACAAGTATGAAAATCTCAAACGAGCTACTTTTGATCCAAAAAGCAAATATAAAAAGGGGAGACACAAAGCATCGTCAGACAGACAGACTGACGCAGTGACCAAGGAGAATAATGTAATTTATATCCCCTTGGCTTAAGTCGAGCGGCTACTACATTCGCCTCCCTTCACCTATCATCACTTCTTCTCTGTTTCCAAAGTACTTAGTGACCTGAGGAGCGACTACTTCAAAGACTGTTTCTTCACAAACCAACTTACTGAATTACGGACCCTAGAAGTGGCAACTTCAAAATGAACATTCCTTACCTAAAAGACGCCTCCACATTCCTAAGCCTTTTATCTCTTTCAGCTCATTTTTGCCATAAGCAAATTCTAAAGTCGTGTTCGGTTCATGCCGGAATAACCCACTATAGGTGAAATCGTTTTGATGCCGTCAATGGTTATGCTAGCAAGAAGTAACAAGTCATTGTGACCGATGTTTTAAATCTTCTGGCTTTAATATCAATAGCACCAAATTATGCTCTCACTCACAGAAACTGTAACTAAGGTCTGCTCATGAGGAATACAGAATAAACCACTGGTGGACTCCGTTGGTTGAGCGGGCTTATGTAATTCGGATTTGCTAGGCGCCCAGTCAAATCGGTGTACTAGGAAACCAATCAACTTTTATATATGTAGATATGTGGGTTTTTCTAAACAATTTTTCTTTAAACATATACATTTTTACTTGTCTTCTTGTCCTCTCACTATTCTGCCCTCTTTCAAGCAGTCTTCCCTCTTTATTTTCACTTTTCTATATGCAAATGTTTTCGACACTTTCTTTGCACAGTGTGAAAAAAGTTTTTGAATTGTCTTTGAAACTTACTACTTGAGAAAATCGATCAACTGTAAAATTGGCGTTTAAAAGTATTACGATGAAAAAAGCAAAATGTTTTTTGTTGTTTTTGTTTTTGTTTTTCAGGGCAAAGTATCTTCTACATGCACGGACAGAAACAAAGATCAGTCTTCGTTTTAAACTTTTGTCTTTCTTTATTTGCGCGATACGGAATGGAGGAAAACAAAAGGTTAACTTTGGGTAAAAAAAAAAAAAGGCATTGGTAATGAGAAAATGATGAGTTTTGGAAGAAAAGACACGGAAACAGATGTGCGTTCAGCATTTAAACGTAAGCCGCAGCTATAAGAGGAATTCATATTATGGCTTGACTAGCGAACCCGTTTAGGAAAGCAAGTAGCAATTTATCAGCTTCTAAATAACATCGGTTTTTTTTACACGAAAGCAGCAAATCCTTCCCTTCGTTGTTTTGCACGACCGTTACACCCTGCCAATACCTTATAATGGACTATTCCGTTTTCATCGAGTGAAAATGGTGGTAAAAAACACTACTTGGTTTTTGTTGTGAATTCCGGGTGAGGAACCGCACAAAATAATGAAAAACAAAACAGACATTTGAGATAGAAAAATATGTTATACTAAACGTAAAGATACAAACATGAACGCAGTTTAGTAATCCAGGAATATGATTAGTAAGGAATATATATATATATATATATATATATATATATATATATATATATATATATATATACAGGTCTTTTGAAATAAAGCCGTGCTGGAATTAGTATGTTCGAGTAATACTATTCTGTCTGAGTGGAGCTCAGAGCTACTATAACTACTGACGCGGTATTCTCTGTGAAACTTCGGTATCTCTCGGTATCTTACTGATCAGTCACTGTTCTGACGTATCTCACTATGGCAGGAGTATATGTATACTCAAGTCGAGTCCATTATCATAGAAAAAGGAGAGATCCTACAACAGTTTCAGTGAAAGAAAGAAAGAAAGAAAGAAAGAAAGAAAGAAGTGAATAAGTGTCTAACGTCACCTGATATCTCATAAATAATGAACTTTTCTGATTTAATCGTTTAAAAAGAGCGGAAATACGCTAATTGGTTTCATTGAAAAAATTAAAGAAAAAAAGCAAGGGAGATAGAAGTGTTTGATGTCTCCTGTCAATACCTTATAAATAATGGATTATTCTGTTTTGCTTGAGTAGAAAAACAAAACACATATCAGAAATGTTACTTGGTTTCAGTAAAAAATGGACGAAAGGAGAAAAGACAGATAGAAATGTTTAACGGCTGCTTCAGTGAAATGAAAAGAGCTTTCAATTTCTTTTTTTTTTATTTATAACCCACATCTTAAAATAACGGTAAATTGTTGTTTTGTTCCCCGAAGGCCTTTAGCCCTTCAAATCTTTCAAAAACATCCCTATTTCCCTGCAAATGTATATGCTGAACTCAAATCGATAATTGTTTGTTGAAGAAACCTATCTTTTTTTCATGTTATCGAGCAGAAAAATATGGAACTTCTTGTCGCTGTTTATCTCACCCCGTAACGACGGTTCAAAAATGTTATTCACTGCAGACTGACTTCACGCGTAATTTTCCGATTGTTCGGTCTTTTTACATTCTTTTTGCAATTACAACGCGGAAAATGAGTTCCGAAACCAAACAAATCGCAAAGTAATTGCTCAAAGGGGGTAAATCGGCCGAAATAAGTATCCTACGCCCCAATTCTTTCAGCGGTGAATCAGATATAAGAACAGTGATAAGGGGTGAGATATAGTCTTATTTATTTCTGGTCGATAACATAAAAAAAAGATAGGTTTCTTCAAAAACAATTATTGATTTGAGTTCAGCATATACATTTGCACGGAATTAAGGACGTTTTAGAAAGTTTTGACGGGGTAAAGGCCTTCGAGGAACAAAACAAAAAATTACCAAAATAACAACCAGAATTCATATTTATTATATGTTATTGGAATATTTTGTTAAAATTGTTACTCTCAAATATTTAACAATACCATAAGGTGAATTTTTGGTGTAAGGGGCTGGTTAATGCTTCTTTATTTTCGCCCTTGTTTCAGACTTAACCGAACTCCCTGCAGCTTACAGGTTTTTATGCAAAATTATCATCACCAGAAGGTTTTCATCATCAGAATGTTGGTAGTCAGTTGGAATGTGTGGATTAGTGTAGAAGAGTGGAATAATAAAATATACATTTTGAATGTTAAAATAGAAATTTATTAAAGAGAAAGACTAACATAAGTTGTAGGAGTTAATGTACAATCAGAAACATTAAGAAGTTAAGAGTAGAGTTCGTACAAAATGTTCTAGTAGTAATCATTGAGAGAGATAAGGAGAAAGAGAACAAGGTTCGACCTGACTTTATCTCCGGGTCCATTTGAAGTTGGTTACATTTTAGTTCTTTCGTCCCTCGACTCACATCTGTGACTCTTGACTGACGCCGAGGTCATTTATATAGTCCTTTTGAATTTAGCACTGGATCGCTAAGTCCTCAAGTCGTGCAAGTCGCCCCCATTGGTCAAAAGTCATTTTTACACCTCCTTGCGAAATCTGGTTTCGACTGACTCTTCGTTAAGTACACGGTCAATCCTTTTTCTCTTTGGGGAAAACCAGGATTTCAAACGTCATTGTGAATTTTTGTAATTGATTTTAATTAATTTATTATCTGCTACAAATTTCTATGGATATTTTATCGTCGCAGAACTCGCCACGAGCTTTTTCAACCATTAACTGAAGAATTAAGATTTATCAAAAAATTAAATAAGAAAATCGTGAAATTTTCAAGGATTTTATAGTTGAAAAATGTTTCTTAAAAATAGATACCTCCACTCAATTGCCAAAAAAGCAGCATAGCATGATTTTAAAAGGGCTCAAACTTAATAAAAACAAAGTTTTATCATCAAAATGTTTAGGATATTATTATGAGGAAAGATCAAATTTTGTTATCATTATTTTCACAAAAGGTTTAATCTTTTCTAACACATTTGAAATTTCAATTAAAATTGTTTTTTTGTTTTCCGTCAGCGATTCACACTGTGTTTACTTAAGTAACTATTAAGCAAAACGCAAGTCGTTTTTTGGCGTTGAAAGACATTAATTTAAAAATTCTTGCAAAAATCAAATAATTGTCTGATTATAATGAAATTTTCAGGACTTATTCACAAATTAATGGAATTATTTATGCAATTATTATTTTCAGAAAATCTTGGTAAAAGTATTTTTTACACCTGTTACCCCCCCCCCCATACACACACACCACCACCACCACTTCAACTAATTGCATAAAACTTTTAGAAATACATTATCTATGTCATTTTATTATTTATTAGTTAAATGCAGGACTCATTGGGGAATGTAAATCATGTCATTTTTTTTTTAATTACGGGGCCATTTTTCCGATAATCTGCTCCGAATAGTAAAATAAAAAATGCATTAAAACTACGCTATTTCTAATGTAAATAAAGTTTTAATTGAGTTTATAAATAACATAAATAGGATATCATATTCTAAAGAAGAAAAAAGTCGATGAATAATAAATTTTTATAAGAATTGTTTTCATTTTTTTCTTTGTCAATTGAAGTTTCAAACATCTTTTTAAATTTCTTCCAATTACTCAGTGTCTTCAGATATTAATTCATTAAAAACAGACTTTATTTACAAATCGAAAATACGGTCTTCATAAAATATGTAAGTGAGCATGCAAACGCAAAATCTGTATGTAAGTCTATGAAATAGTAACATATACTTACGCTTGTTTTTTTTTGTTTTTTTTTTTAATCATATCACCCCAAGCAAGGCGGTAACGCCACTGATGCGCAGGGGGCTACGTAAGGGTAAAAAGAATGGAATAGAGAAAGCCGGAAACCACATCCTAAACAGGAAACAAGGGATGAGCCTCTTCACCTGTTCAATAGATGTGGGTGGAGTGTGAACCGGGCGATAGTTTAGTCTATCTACTCCAATTGAAAAAAAAATAAAAAAGGAAAAGAGTGAAAAGATTGGAAAAGAGAAAACCGGAAACCGCATCCTAAACAGAAAACAAGGGATGAGCCTCTTCACCTGTTCAATAGATGTGGGTGGAGTGTGAACCGGGCGATAGTTTAGTCTATCTACTCCAATAATTTGTATACAAACAAATCTCATATATACTCAGAAAATACGCGTATATTTGCATACTTACACGCGTGCACACATGCATACGTATGTTTGCCTACCGAAATACGTTTGTGTGCCTAATGCTTTAATCAAACCCAGAATTCAGAATTCGTAATAAAAAAATAAAGTAAAGTGACTCTAATAGCCGACAAATAATGCTGATCTCTATTTTAAACAAATATTAATGTTAAGGCCCCTAACAAATTAATTTTAGTGCCTGTTCTTGTATTCTTCAGATTAAATATTGCTTTGTTTTGATTTGGGGTTTGGCCAGTCTTGAACTTTTTAAATCCCTCCAACTTGAAACGGAAGACACGGATAATATTGAAACAATATATATATATATATATATATATATATATATATATATATATATAAGGGTCATTCAATAAATATGGTGGATTTTTCGGTATAAGAACTTCTAATACAGACAGAAGCATACTTTTTTTTATTTTTCAACGTTGTCTCCCAGCAGTGTCACACACTTTTCCCATTTGTGCATAAGCTTCCGTATTCCCTCAGCGTAAAAATCTTTGGACTGATGTCTCAGCCATTCGCTCACAGCACTTTTGACTTCATCGTCACTTTCAAACTTCGTGCCTCTCGGGAACGCTTTCAAGGGACCAAACAGGTGAAAGTCTGAAGGGGCATGGTCTGGGCTGGAAGGGGAACAAGGGAGCAGCTCCCAGCCCTGCTCGTTGATGGCCTGCACCGTTTGGGCTGCTGTGTGAGTCCTTGCAGCTGACCTTCGAGTAGGCAAGGTCATCATGGACAATTTTGTATGCTGTCCCAGTAGATAGGCTCAAAGTCCTTGCAATGTCATCTACTGTCACCCTTCTATCAGACTGAATGAGGACATTAACTGATTCGATCAACTCAGGAGACCTCACTTCTGTAGGCTTCCCAGGCCTGTCGTCATCCTCATCACTGCTCCGTCCTCCTTTAAACAATTTAGCTCACTTGTAGACATTTTTTGGTTGAAACATGTGGCACTATGCACAGTTGACATTCCTCTGTGAATTTCAACTGGTTTGCACTCTTCAGCAACCAAAAACTTGTTAACTGACCTCTGTTCAATCCTGGAGCATGCTTTTTGGTTGGCCATCTTTGTTAATCTCCAAAACTCTCAAAGTTTTTTCATCTGCAAAAAAATAAATCCCTTTGAAAAAGAAGTAAAGAAAAAAAAAATTAATAAAGGTAAGCTTCTATCTGTATTAGAAGTCATTATACCGAAAAATTCACCTTATTTATTGAATGACCCTCGTATATACATATATAGTCAACCGTTATAGAATCAAATCGAGAAATTTATTACGAATCTGGTTGCTTAGTTAATCATTGCAGATTGGAATGAAAGAAATGAAAAATAACATTGGAAAGATGTTAACTTTGTTATCGTTGTCTCTGAAATTTAATTCTAATAATAGAACCCGTGAAAATTTAGAGTCTTTTTCTTATTTGAATTTAGTGAAGAATCTTAATTCTTAAGTCAATGATTAAATAATTTACATGCGGCAACGAAATACCGTTAGAAATTTCTTTAATGCCTCGTCAAACATTTGCGCTTTAAAAATATTAAAAAAGCAATCATAAATATTTACAAGTTTGATTGTTTGTTCAACTTGTTTTTAACGCGTTATCAACCTTTTCGGGGTTATTTAAAGCCAGAACGTATTTTTTAAAATTGTAAATGATTTTTTTAGATCATGGTGATTTAGTGATATAAGTCCAACTAATTTATCCATATATCTGCGGAGAAGAAGTGGATTCACACCTCATCAGAAGTTGATGAATAAAAAAGAAATTATAATGTGGATATAAAGTGAGGGATTCATTATACATTACAATCAATATATAAACGGATCCCTCACATTGTGACCACGGTAGTGTGAAACATTTGAAAGTGTTTTACAAGACATTTTTGTCATATCCATAAGACCTCTAAACATTACTTATCTTGTAATTATGATTATTTTAATGTGAATATAAAGTGAGGGGTTCATTATACATTACAATCATTATATAAACGGATCCCTCACATTGTGACCACGGTAGTGTGAAACATTTGAAAGTGTTTTACAAGACATTTTTTGTGATAACTATAAGATCTTTAAACATTATTTCTTTGTAATGACGATTATTATAATGTGGATATAAAGTGAGGGTTTCATTATACATTACAATCATTATATAAACGGATCCCTCACATTGTGACCACGGTAGTGTGAAACATTTGAAAGTGTTTTACAAGACATTTTTTGTGATAACTATAAGATCTTTAAACATTATTTCTTTGTAATGACGATTATTATAAAGTGGATATAAAGTGAGGGTTTCATTATACATTACAATCATTATATAAACGGATCCCTCACATTGTGACCACGGTAGTGTGAAACATTTGAAAGTGTTTTACAAGACATTTTTTGTGATAACTATAAGATCTTTAAACATTATTTCTTTGTAATGACGATTATTATAAAGTGGATATAAAGTGAGGGTTTCATTATACATTACAATCATTATATAAACGGATCCCTCACATTGTGACCACGGTAGTGTGAAACATTTGAAACTGTTTTACAAGACATTTTTGTGATAATTATAAGATCTTTAAACATTATTTCTTTGTAATGACGATTATTATAATGTGGATATAAAGTGAGGGTTTCATTATACATTACAATCATTATATAAACGGATCCCTCACATTGTGACTACGGTAGTGTGAAACATTTGAAAGTGTTTTACAAGACATTTTTTGTGATAACTATAAGATCTTTAAACATTATTTCTTTGTAATGACGATTATTATAAAGTGGATATAAAGTGAGGGTTTCATTATACATTACAATCATTATATAAACGGATCCCTCACATTGTGACCACGGTAGTGTGAAACATTTGAAACTCTTTTACAAGACATTTTTGTGATAACTATAAGATCTTTAAACATTATTTCTTTGTAATGACGATTATTATAATGTGATATAAAGTGAGGGTTTCATTATACATTACAATCACTATATAAACGGATCCTCAATAGACCACGGCAGAAGAAAGTGTTTTACAAGACATTTTTTGTGATAACTATAAGATCTTTAAACATTATTTTGTAATGACGATTATTATGGATAAAGTAGGTTTCATTATACATTACAATCATTATATAAACGGATCCCCACATTGTGACTACGGTAGTGTGAAACATTTGAAAAGTGTTTTATAACATTTTTTGTGATAACTATAAGACTTTTAAACATTATTTCTTTGTAATGACGATTATTATAATGTGGATATAAAGTGAGGTTTCATTATACATTACAATCATTATATAAACGGATCCCTCACATTGCGACTACGGTAGTGTGGAAACATTTGAAAGTGTTTTACAAGACATTTTTTGTGATAACTATAAGATCTTTAAACATTATTTCTTTGTAATGACGATTATAATGTGGATATAAAGTGAGGGTTTCATTATACATTACAATCATTATATAAAACGGATCCCCACATTGTGACTACGGTAGTGAAACATTTGGAAAGTGTTTTACAAGACATTTTTTGTGATAACTATAAGATCTTTAAACATTATTTCTTTGTAATGACGATTATTATAATGGATATAAAGTGAGGGTTTCATTATACATTACAATCATTATATAAACGGATCCCCCACATTGTGACTACAATAGTGAAACATTTGAAAGTGTCACAAGACATTTTTTAGATAACTATAAGATCTTTTAAACATTATTTCTTTGTAATGACGATTATTATAATGTGGATATAAAGTGATTTCATTATACATTACAATCATTATATAAACGGATCCTCATAATATTGTGACTACGGTAGTGTGAAACATTTGTTGCTTCTACAAGACATTTTTTGTGATAACTATAAGATCTTTAAACATTATTTCTTTGTACGACGATTATTATAATGTGGACATAAAGTGAGGGTTTCATTATACATTGCAATCATTATATAAACGGATCCCCCTCACTGTGACTACGGGTATGTGAAACATTTGAAAGTGTTTTACAAGACATTTTTTGCATAATCATAGATCTTTAAACATTTCTTTGTAATGACGATTATAATGTGAGAAGTGAGGGTTTCATTATACATTACAATCATTATAACGGATCCTCTACATTGTGACTACTGTAGTGGGGAACATTTTAGAAAGTGTTTACAACATTTTTTGTGAAGGTTCATAAGATCTAAACATTATTTCTTTGTAATGACGATTATTATAAAGTGGATATAAAGTGAGGGTTTCATTATACATTACAATCATTATATAAACGGATCCCTCACATTGTGACCACGGTAGTGTGAAACATTTGAAAGTGTTTTACAAGACATTTTTTGTGATAACTATAAGATCTTTAAACATTATTTCTTTGTAATGACGATTATTATAATGTGGATATAAAGTGAGGGTTTCATTATACATTACAATCACTATATAAACGGATCCCTCACATTGTGACCACGGTAGTGTGAAACATTTGAAAGTGTTTTACAAGACATTTTTTGTGATAACTATAAGATCTTTAAACATTATTTCTTTGTAATGACGATTATTATAATGTGGATATAAAGTGAGGGTTTCATTATACATTACAATCATTATATAAACGGATCCCTCACATTGTGACCACGGTAGTGTGAAACATTTGAAAGTGTTTTACAAGACATTTTTTGTGATAACTATAAGATCTTTAAACATTATTTCTTTGTAATGACGATTATTATAAAGTGGATATAAAGTGAGGGTTTCATTATACATTACAATCATTATATAAACGGATCCCTCACATTGTGACCACGGTAGTGTGAAACATTTGAAAGTGTTTTACAAGACATTTTTTGTGATAACTATAAGATCTTTAAACATTATTTCTTTGTAATGACGATTATTATAAAGTGGATATAAAGTGAGGGTTTCATTATACATTACAATCATTATATAAACGGATCCCTCACATTGTGACCACGGTAGTGTGAAACATTTGAAAGTGTTTTACAAGACATTTTTTGTGATAACTATAAGATCTTTAAACATTATTTCTTTGTAATGACGATTATTATAATGTGGATATAAAGTGAGGGTTTCATTATACATTACAATCATTATATAAACGGATCCCTCACATTGTGACTACGGTAGTGTGAAACATTTGAAAGTGTTTTACAAGACATTTTTTGTGATAACTATAAGATCTTTAAACATTATTTCTTTGTAATGACGATTATTATAATGTGGATATAAAGTGAGGGTTTCATTATACATTACAATCATTATATAAACGGATCCCTCACATTGTGACCACGGTAGTGTGAAACATTTGAAAGTGTTTTACAAGACATTTTTTGTGATAACTATAAGATCTTTAAACATTATTTCTTTGTAATGACGATTATTATAATGTGGATATAAAGTGAGGGTTTCATTATACATTACAATCATTATATAAACGGATCCCTCACATTGTGACCACGGTAGTGTGAAACATTTGAAAGTGTTTTACAAGACATTTTTTGTGATAACTATAAGATCTTTAAACATTATTTCTTTGTAATGACGATTATTATAAAGTGGATATAAAGTGAGGGTTTCATTATACATTACAATCATTATATAAACGGATCCCTCACATTGTGACCACGGTAGTGTGAAACATTTGAAAGTGTTTTACAAGACATTTTTTGTGATAACTATAAGATCTTTAAACATTATTTCTTTGTAATGACGATTATTATAATGTGGATATAAAGTGAGGGTTTCATTATACATTACAATCATTATATAAACGGATCCCTCACATTGTGACCACGGTAGTGTGAAACATTTGAAAGTGTTTTACAAGACATTTTTTGTGATAACTATAAGATCTTTAAACATTATTTCTTTGTAATGACGATTATTATAAAGTGGATATAAAGTGAGGGTTTCATTATACATTACAATCATTATATAAACGGATCCCTCACATTGTGACCACGGTAGTGTGAAACATTTGAAAGTGTTTTACAAGACATTTTTTGTGATAACTATAAGATCTTTAAACATTATTTCTTTGTAATGACGATTATTATAAAGTGGATATAAAGTGAGGGTTTCATTATACATTACAATCATTATATAAACGGATCCCTCACATTGTGACCACGGTAGTGTGAAACATTTGAAAGTGTTTTACAAGACATTTTTTGTGATAACTATAAGATCTTTAAACATTATTTCTTTGTAATGACGATTATTATAATGTGGATATAAAGTGAGGGTTTCATTATACATTACAATCATTATATAAACGGATCCCTCACATTGTGACTACGGTAGTGTGAAACATTTGAAAGTGTTTTACAAGACATTTTTTGTGATAACTATAAGATCTTTAAACATTATTTCTTTGTAATGACGATTATTATAATGTGGATATAAAGTGAGGGTTTCATTATACATTACAATCATTATATAAACGGATCCCTCACATTGTGACCACGGTAGTGTGAAACATTTGAAAGTGTTTTACAAGACATTTTTTGTGATAACTATAAGATCTTTAAACATTATTTCTTTGTAATGACGATTATTATAATGTGGATATAAAGTGAGGGTTTCATTATACATTACAATCATTATATAAACGGATCCCTCACATTGTGACCACGGTAGTGTGAAACATTTGAAAGTGTTTTACAAGACATTTTTTGTGATAACTATAAGATCTTTAAACATTATTTCTTTGTAATGACGATTATTATAATGTGGATATAAAGTGAGGGTTTCATTATACATTACAATCATTATATAAACGGATCCCTCACATTGTGACTACGGTAGTGTGAAACATTTGAAAGTGTTTTACAAGACATTTTTTGTGATAACTATAAGATCTTTAAACATTATTTCTTTGTAATGACGATTATTATAATGTGGATATAAAGTGAGGGTTTCATTATACATTACAATCATTATATAAACGGATCCCTCACATTGTGACCACGGTAGTGTGAAACATTTGAAAGTGTTTTACAAGACATTTTTTGTGATAACTATAAGATCTTTAAACATTATTTCTTTGTAATGACGATTATTATAATGTGGATATAAAGTGAGGGTTTCATTATACATTACAATCATTATATAAACGGATCCCTCACATTGTGACCACGGTAGTGTGAAACATTTGAAACTGTTTTACTAGACATTTTTGTCATATCCGTTCAGATCTTTAAACATTACTTCTTTCATAATGATGATTATGTGTGTTGTGGCGCAGTGGATATCGGCTCGGAATGAGAAATCGGGTAGCCGAGTTCGAATTCCAGCTGAATTCATTGCTTTCACTTACGCGCAAATACCCTTGGGAAAGGTGTTAATCCATCTCTTCCCTCCAGTTATGGGTTAAATAACAGGACAGATTGGGTTCTATAGCCTTGGCTGGCAACCAGTCTACCGCAGAAAGCAATGGCAACCTACTGCGGGATAATCTTCTGCCCAGTTCGCCCAAGCGTGCATCACGTATGGCACTTAACTGACTGAGTAGTAGTAGTAGTAGGACTACTAGTAGTATTAATAAACTTGTACATTTCACAGATTTCGTATCTAAATTTTTAATTCTTACGTTAGCAATTGAATAAGCTCTTTGAGAGTTCGACGACGGTCAAATAGCTGGTGGAAACTTCCCTATTGTCTCGTTAAAGATTTGACTTTTAACAAAATATTACGATAACAATCACGAATATTTACAGAAGTTTCCTTGATTGATGAATGTGTTTTTTACGACTTACCAACCTTTTGCAGGTTGTTTAGCGCTACAAAATATTTCTACACTGTAAACATTTTTTTGAGATAATAATGTAGTGTAGGGGGTGTGCGTTGTGGCGCAGTGGATATCGGCTCGAAATCGGGGAGCCAAGTTCGAATTCCAGTTGAATTCACTGAATTCACTTACGCGCAAATACCCTTGGGAAAGGTATTAATCCGTCTCTTCCTTCCAGTTATGGGTTAAATAACAGAACAGATTGGGTTCTATAGCCTTAACTGGCAACCAGTCTACCATAGAAAGCAATGGCAACCTACTGCGGGATAATCTTCTGCCCAGTCAGTCATGTCTCTTTCGGGACATGATCGCCCAAGCGTGTTTCACGTATGGCACTTAACTGACTGAATGAAGATTATAGTTGGAAACATAAGTAAAGCTTCTACGGGGCCAAAAATGGGGGATCAGTTTTCTGTTGTTATTAAGTAATAAACTGATCCCCCACTAATTACTACTTATTAATACAATCCGTATCTTCTCCCTTCAGCTACAGTTTAAAGAGCAGGACAGAAAATCTTTTACCCAGTCAGTCATGTCTCTTTCGGGACATGATCGCCCAAGCGTGTTTCATGTATGGCACTTAACTGACTGACTGAATGTAGTACAAGACTTGGCAATTAACTCGTAGCTGGGAGAAGAAGTGGCTAATTCATACCTTTTCCGGGGATAATTGCGTGTAATTTAATATAACAAGCCCGATTGAAACTGGGATTCGGCTTTTAAGTTAACAATTCAGAATTATCATCCATTACTCGCACATGTCAGCTTACAGTATCTGGTGTTTCCAAACGTTTACCCAGCTACGGACTGACCAGGATAGCCGTTGCTTAATTTCGGTGATCGTACGGGAACAGGAGTCCGTAAGCCAAAGAGGTAGCGGGTAGATATAAAAATATTCAAAATAGTTATGTCTTTCACTGAAGCGGGCGAAAACCTCAAGTCACCTTCTTCATCATCTCCTTGTTGACTTCTGTTGTGGGGTCTCCTCTTTTTCCAGGATAATAGACTCGTCTAGAATATACGTATACTCCTGCATAGAAGAAAGACGTCAGACATCGAGAGATCCGTGAGACATCGTCAGATCTGAGAGACACTGTCAGATACCGGAAGATACCGAGGTTTCACGGAGAATACAGCGTCAGTAGTTCATAGTAGCTCTGAGCTCCACTCAGCCATAATATTATTATACAGCACCCGTCAGCTTCCGATGTGAACATACTAATTCTACTACGGTTTCACTTCAGAGAATTGTATATATGCTTCTTACTAAACCCCTGGATCACTAACCCTCGTTCAAGTTGTATTTTTTACATTAATATACTTTCTTTTTCTATCTCAACTTCTGTTTGTTGTTCCTTTATTTTGTGTGGTTCCTGTTCTCGAAATCCACAACGATTTCTTTCTTTCTTTTCTACAATTTTTCTTTAAAACGAAATAGTATATTTGAATTATGTTTTCATCCATCTATCTTCGCAATCAAGTAAAGATGACCTATTATTTATCTATGGCGTAACGTACGTGCTAGCAAAGTTACTCAGGAACAACGAGAATTATCTATCTAAACTTATTTATTAATGGAACTTTGTGTGTGTGTGTGTGTCTGTGTGTGTGTGTCCGTTACCTATAGACCCCGAAACGGCTGAGCCGATTTTCTTGAAATTTTATACAGTTGTACTATAAGCGTCTGCGAGTGTTCTTAGCTAGGTTTTGTGTCTAGGTACCCCCGATAAATATCGAAAATCGATAATCGAAAAATCGGGTTATAGAAGGAGTGGTCCGATTTTAATCAAATTTGATACATTCATAGACAAAGACATAAGAAACGATATTCAGAAGTTTCAAGGTTGCAGGTCTTACAATAGTGCAGAAAATCGATAATATATGTATATATAAAGCAAGAGGTTTGTTTGTGTGTCTGTTTATCTGCCTGTATGTCTGTATCTTTTCAGCCCTTTTATTTTAGTATTTGCTTCGGATTTGGCTTTAAGTAGGTATAATTGTAGTTCTTAGTCTCAGCCATGATACCATTTACTCAGAGGACTTGTTTAGCCTTCAAAATTCAGTTTAAAAACTTATTTGATATCGATACCAGGAAATCAAACCTTGTCATATAGAACCATTCATTTTTCTTTCAGTCTACCCTTTCGCTTTAACTGGAAACAACTATTGCTTTTTAATTTTTCGTGCCAACGTCCAAAGACATCCAGGACCATGGATTAGTTTTAAAGCTTTCATTATACCCGGCCAACGTCGGGCTATACTGCTAGTAATATGATAATTGTTTCATGCACAAATATGTGCATGAAATGTGTTGCCTTCCCTCTACAAATATCGCTCAGCATCTAGTAGAGAATATAGCCTGTACCAAGTCGTATAAGAAAGATTGATTCAAAATTATACATAGGACTGGTTCCAATGATCATTTAAAGATTTTGGAATCTCAATATCATTACGGAAACCTTCTCTCTGCCGACAGGATGATTTTGTAAAATTTCACTGTTCGGCTTTTTTTTTGGGGGGGGGGAGGTTGACTTGGTCGCGAATAATCTGATTGCAGAAGGACAAGACACACCAAAGGGGGTCACCCCGGAATAATTGATTTCTTTCTACTATTTTCAGCCTTCATCTTCTCTCATGTTTATCAAATAAATCATTCACTGTTAACGTCCCTCTTTTCGACTTCCCTTTTTATTTGCCCTGTTCACAAATACGCTGATTGCAGAAAGACACACACCAAATGAAGGACCCACAAGCCGAAGTCGAATTCCAGTTGAATTCACTGAATTCACTTACGCGCAAATACCCTTGGGAAAGGTATTAATCCGTCTCTTCCCTCCAGTTATGGGTTAAATAACAGGACAGATTGGGTTCTATAGCCTTGGCTGGCAACCAGTCTACCGCAGAAAGCAATGGCAACCTACTGTGGGATAATCTTCTGCCCAGTCAGTCATGTCTCTTTTGAGACATGATCGCCCAAGCGTGTTTCACATATGGCACTTAACTGACTGACTTGCAGAATCGGGTGCATCCGTCCAAATGTATGAAACTGAGACCTCCACTTTAATACATCTTAATGTTCATAATGTAGCATTCATATGAATACAAATTTTTATTTTAACATTATTATGAGTCACATGCAATATAGGTGAACAACTCAAGTAGAAAAATTGAAAAGTAAATATAATGTATTTGCCTATATTTCTGGAATGAGATAGTATTTACATTATTCCGACTATTGTTCTCATTTTTGTTGCCATTTGAACAACATTTCGGCCGTTGTATGCTCTGGCATTCTTCAGGTGCTAGGAATTTTGAACCGAACTCTTTATTACAATCACTGCGGTATACGATCTTCATTTCTTGTGTATAGCCTCTTCTGGTAAGGAAACATGTCTCAGTGGATATAGACGTTGGTTAGTTCCTGTGACTTGAGCCAAAGTGTTGTCTACGGCTATATCGTGTTGAATACACCGGTTCCCGTCCGATCACCGAAGTTAAGCAACATCAAGCCTGGTCAGTACTTAATGGGTGACCATTTGGGAATACCAGGTGCCGTAAACGCAAGGACCAAGAATGGTCCACCGGTCCTCTAGGTTTGGAGTCTAACAACCCTTCCCCGTAAAAAACAGTTTGTTACAGAAACAGCAACAAAAAGTTGCTGCCCTATGCACCATCTGGGTGTGATGGATAAATGATGATGAACCAAAGTGTTCAATACCAAACAGTTCAATACCAAACTACAGTATTGGTGAACAAGTAACTTACAGGGTTAAAGGGAGATAACTCATTACTACCAGTGTTTCGTGTAAACCGAATTTATGTCTATTTCTATTTACTATAGTGTAAAACGGGCTGATGCCTGCCTTAGACACAATTACGGTTTTACACCTGATTAAAAAATCAGGTGTAAAACTGGAATTGCGTCTGCCTTTTTGAATCTAATGTTAGCGGTACATGTTTAGAGTCAAAAAGACTACAGTGTAAACCTGACCTATGTTTGCTATTTATTATCGTGTATACAGAACCTACGTCTGTTTTTATTTTTATTTTTATTTTTTCAATCTAGCATAATCTGGACGTGTGTCTTCCATTTTTAAACCGGAAGTATATCTACGCTTTTTTTTACTGTTTTAGAGTAACACATATGAACTACGACATCGCCTTAAATAAAGAACTCCAAGTGAGTAAAGCATTTGAGATAATCTAGAGTGCTTCTAAGACACGTCATGGCGAGTAGACGAAGCAAAATTTAATATTATAACCGTTAGAAACGAGTTATAGATATTTACCTCGTCTCTCCACGGAGATGTAATGTGACACAAGGTTGAGTTTTAGTGTGAGTAATACGAACGCGCATGCGTACTAGAAACGTGTTAAAACTTTTACTATAGTGTAAATCGAACCTATATCTGCATTTTTAGTCTAGTGTGAACCGGTCATAAGCCTACTTTTGTTGACTATAATGTATATCTTTGCTTTTATTATCGTATAAACTAGACGTATTGATAAGTGAAAATCAGACTTCTATCTACCTTTTTACAGATGTCTACCTTTTCTTTTTAAATTTGTTCACCGGATATACACTATACACAAAAGTCTGAAGGAACCACATAATTAGCATGGGAGGAACTTGACAGAAGAGTGAAACCTTTCCATAAAAAAAAAATGAAAAATATCTTAGAGTTGTTGAAAAAAGAATACTTATACTTTGGGAAACTTTTGCAACGAATGTCAAAAATTTATGCTACAGTAATCAAGGCTAAAGGAGGAAATTTTGACGAGAGCAAAATCCAATCATAATGTTTTTTTATTATTTATAAGAGAGTTTTGTAATTTGCTTGAGGCATTATGTATATTAGGTGAATGGGTAGGTCTTGAAGGCTATCTCAATGCGTTTAGTAAAATAAAGGTAGGTAAAGAAGTTTTGGGGCATTAACTATTTACCTATTTATTATACAATAATATTTCGAGATCAAAATCTCATCTTCAGAATGTTAGAAGAGATTGTGTTCGAGTTTGTGCCTTTCAAAGAATGCTCATTCCTGGCTGCTGCTGCTGTCGTTAATTATAGTGTGTGTGTGTGTGTGTGTGTGTGTGTGTGTGTGTGTGTGTGTGTGTGTGTGTGTGTAAGTGGGTTAGAGCATGTATGTGTGTGTATGTGGTATATATATATATACATAAATATATATATATATATATTTTGTTCGGACAGTTTTATAATTTGCTCGAAGCATTGTGTATATTAGGTGCATGGGTAGGTTTTGAAGGCTATCACAAGGCGTTTACTAAAATAAAGGAAGGTAAAAAAAGGTGTTGGCTATTACCGATTTATTAATCATTAATATTTCGAGATCATAGTCTCATCTTCAGAATGGAAGGAAAACTTAATTTCACGTTAATTTGTTAATTTGTCAGAATAAAATCTTTAATAAAAAATAATGACTATTTATTATAATTTTGTCTTATTTAAAGTACAAAACAACTAGATTTTAAACTAATTGTAAAAATTACCAGAGTAAGTTCAATCTTTTGATTTATAGTGTATGTCTACCTTTTTTTTTTTAGAGTAAATCAGATATACACTACCGGTCATAATTATTAGGCCACCCCAGTTTTGTTTTTTGTTTTTTTTTTAATAATGTATTTTATACTATTTCTAGTATTTACTGCCAAGTGAATAATTCTAAATGAAAATAGAATGGTTCTTTTGTTATTAATACTTTGCAAAATCTTACAAGGCAGCCAGGAAGCCCTTGCTTCAGTTAGTCAATAAGACGAAGAGACTAGCATGGGGAAGAGAGCACAAAAACTGGACACCAGAACAGTTCATTTGATGCACATGTTATTGTGCAGTATTAACAAAAGAACCATTCTATTTTCATTTAGAATTATCCACTTGGCAATAAATACTAAAAATAGTATGAAATGGGGTGGCCTAATAATTATGGCCGGTAGTGTATATATAGACATATATAGCAAATCTAGAGGGTGCGATGGCTAAATTGTCGCTATTTGCCTTGTAAAAATTTGCAAAGTAATAATAACAAAAGAACCATTCTATTTTCATTTAGAATTATCCACTTGGCAATAAATACTAAAAAATAGTATGAAATACATCATTTCTTTTTTAAAAAAAAAAAAAAACTAAGCCTAATAATTATGACCGGTATGTCTTGACGGATGTGCGTTGTGGTGCAATGGATATCGACTCGGAACGGCAAATCGGGGAGCCGAGTTCGAATTCCAGTTGAATTCCTTGAATTTACTCAAGCTACTAGACTGGTAGCTAGGTCCCACCCTTTTACAGTGAAACCAATCAAATGTAACCGCAACTTCTACTTTTCTTAGCACTTCCTGCCTGTTCCCTTTACTTGCTTCCCTGAAAGCTACAATCCCCAAGAATTTAAATGCAAAGTAAAGTGTCATCTCTTATCTCCTTGACTCACATCCTTTCCCTGACAACCCTTGTATCATGTTCTTCTTCCTTTCCTATCTACTCTCATGCAACCCTCTTCACACCTGTATTCTCATCCTCTTCTTACTCATTCTCTGACTCCTCTGTTACTTGTTCTTCTTTCTCATCACTCACCACTTATGTAACCCCCTGAGCACCAGTGGCAGTTCTGCCTTGCTTGGGGTGATATGATTAAAAATAACATATCCACCTGTCTGTTAAATCTTTGTGATTTTTGTCCTAGAAAACATACATCCACCATTCACTAAGAAAAAAATGGATCGGTTGAAGGAAAAAAAAATTAAAGGTTGGGTTGGTTAATTTAATCCCACGTAACCTAACATTTCGTTTTTTTTTTTTATTCTCTCTTTTCGACCAGATATCTCATCCACAGCCATTACTCTCACGTTCTCTCTCCATCTTTTCACTGTTTTCTTTAGCTTTTTCCACGTATCCACTCTTAACCCCACAGCATTAAAGGTACACTACCGGCCATAATTATTAGGCCACCCCAGTCTTCTTTTTAAAGAAATGATGTATTTCATACTATTTTTAGTATTTATTGCCAAGTGGATAATTCTAAATGAAAATAGAATGGTTCTTTTCTTATTATTACTTTGCAAATTTTTACAAGGCAAATAGCGACAATTTAGCCATCGCACCCTCTAGGTTTGCTATATATGTCTATATATACACTACCGGCCATAATTATTAGGCAACCCCAGTTTTTTTTAAAGAAATGATGTATTTATACTATTTTTAAGTGGATAATTCTAAATGAAAATAGAACGGTTCTTTTGTTATTATTAATTTGCAAAATTTTACAAGGCAAGGAAGCAAAGATGAACTCGTCTGAATCACCCTAAATTTTCTTCATTCTTTCATTGATGAAACTGCAATATAAGTAATTATTAAATATTTATAAATTCATTTGATGCACATGTTATTGTGCAATATTAATAAAAGGGCCATTCTATTTTCATTTACAATTATCCACTTGGCAATAAATACTAAAAAATAGTATGAAATACATCGTTTTTTTTAACACTAAAGGGTGGCCTAATAATTATGACCGGTAGCGTATATATAGACATATATAGAAAATCTAGAGGGTACGATGGCTAAATTGTCGCTATTTGCCTTGTAAAAATTTGCAATGTAATAACAAAAGAACTATTCTATTTTCATTTACAATTATCCACTTGGCAATAAATACTAAAAAATAGTATGAAATACATCGTTTTTTTTTTTAACACTAAAGGGTGGCCTAATAATTATGACCGGTAGCGTATATATAGACATATATAGAAAATCTAGAGGGTGCGATGGCTAAATTGTCGCTATTTGCCTTGTAAAAAATTTGCAAAGTAATAACAAAAGAACTATTCTATTTTCATTTACAATTATCCACTTGGCAATAAATACTAAAAAATAGTATGAAATACATCGTTTTTTTTTAAACACTCTGGTAGCCTAATAATTATGTACATACTGTCGATAGCCTATCGTTCTTTTTCTCTATAACTGTGACAGTTAATTTATTTCTCCTTTTCTCTCTGATGAATTTACGAAATTATCAGTTAAGCTAATGCATGTAAATTTATATAAAGATACATAGAAACAGGGTCGACTGGTGGCTAAATATAGCACATCATATGCGTGTAGTCACGTGACCCCATACGAAGAATTGCGAGGGAGAAATACGTTCAGTCAGTTGGACTGCGGGCCTAATATTATCGTTAAATTTGAAGATTGCTTAACGAAGAGACCGAATCGTATATTCAGCTCATATACATTTGTTACGTGTTATTTGTAACAAAAGAGAAAATAAAAATGATGGACCAAAACTCAGAATTAAAATACAGACAAATATTTAATTCACAAAACATTTGATAAAAATATTTACAAATATACAGTTTTGCATTCAAATAGAGACATAGAGTTTACTACTGGCCGGCGAAGTGTTACGAAGAAGAGAAGGGGAGAGAAGGTGTCAAACATCTTTACCCAGTTAAGTTGGCTAGGAAGTTAAGTGCTATACTTCTTGGAAATCTTTAAATGCGTCTATAAAGACTAATTATGGGCTTGGTCAATGAAAGAGACAAAAATATGTATTTACCCAAATAGTTTCATGAGGTTTTCTTTCGGGTTTTATTTATTCAGACTTTTCTGTGAGATTCTTTCGGCTGGATATAATTCCTTGAATCTTAACCGGAGTTGATATGAAAGCAAATCCTTCTAACAACTCTTTCAAGTTTTAGTTTATCGTCGACCTAGAGAGATTCTTTCGGCTGGATATAATTCCTTGAATCAAAACCAGAGCTGATGAGGTCAACACACACTTTTATCAACTGTTTCAAGTTTTAGTTTTTGTCGTCGACTTAGAGAGATTCTTTCGGCTAGATATATATCCCTGAATCAAAACCGGAGCTGATGAGGTTAACCCAACCTTCTATCAGCTAACTGCTCCGTGCCCAAAACCTATTTTTATATGAGCTAACACCTAATTTGCATATTTCTAAAACCTTTCGAATTCTCTTGATTTTACTGGAACATTCTCGATCATTCTAGTACCTTTCAAACATTCTATTTTTAATTTCC
The DNA here is from genome assembly GCA_037127315.1 of Ascarosepion bandense. NCBI lineage: Eukaryota > Metazoa > Mollusca > Cephalopoda > Sepiida > Sepiidae > Ascarosepion > Ascarosepion bandense. The sequence goes on along the minus strand of JBBBDQ010001767.1, from coordinate 852,302 downwards.
TTATTTTTACTACTACTTCATGAATTAAAACTATTTTGAATAACACTTAGGAATAACACTTAGAACCCATTACTATAACTTTTTATACATTATTATTATTGTTTCATATAAATGCATTCTCGTAACACATTAAAAGTTAAGTTGGATTGCAGTCTTTGAGGGATGAAGACGCCTTTTTTATGTCACCGAGAGATTTAGAGGCTGTAAAATGAAAAGGTCGAATATTTTATCCAGCTCATTCACATAAATTTCATACTACATATGAACATTTATTCGATTGACTAAATAGTCACAAACTAAAAAGCAACGGTGAATCACCAATTTGGTTATTCGCTGAATATGAAGGCATGAATGATTTTTCGAGTTAAGAAATACTGAGAACACTTCAGTCAACTTAATGTTGAATTTTTACAACAGAAAGGTAATTTTTATGCTGAAGAAAATTGCGAAGAGCAAATGAATATCACTTGTTAATAGAAGATTGCAACTTTAAGAAGACTCAAAGCTTGTAGGTAAATGACACTCCCATGAGTGAATGAAAGAAAGTAAAGAACTGAACTGAATACAAAGAAGAGAAAGAAAAATGTAAAATTCCAAAATAGACTGAGAAAGAGGGAGGGAGGAAGAGAGAGAAAAGAAAAGAAGAAGTATATATTTGTGACTTCAGGCAACGGAGCAATGTTAAATGCTTTTTTCCGATTCTCATATTGTATATATCATACACACCTTTCCACACAGACATGTTTTCTCGTATTATTTTTGCTCTCTATTAAATCTTGTTAAATTTTAATACCAGTGTTTGTTGTTCGTCTATATTGAATATTTTCCTAATCCGTACAAGAGAAACCATAACAAGAACTTCGATGTCTTTATTTCGTTCATTATCACTTTCATTTTCCCTCATTTTCTCTCACTACCAGGTTTAAAATTTCTTTCTTCTTTTTTTGCTTTTTTATTTCGTTCATGTTATCATTCATTTCTTTATTTTCAATTTTTGCTTCTTCGCTTTATTCTTTTCATTTTACGTCATTCTTTATTCTCTTTTCTTATTATTACATCTTATGTTATTTCTTTCACTTGTTCCAGTCTTTCTTCTTCTTCTTCTTCTTCTTCTTCTTCTTCTTCTTCTTCTTCTTCTTCTTCTTCTTCTTCTTTCCTCGTTTTTCTTTTTCTCTTCCTTTTTTATTTCCAATTCTTTTTCATTTTACACTTTAGATTTATTATTATTACTAATACAATATAATCCGGTGACAAAAAAAAAAAGAGTTAAGTTCTAAATTCTAATCACTTGAAGAAGGTCCCGAAACTTCGGAAATATAACAAAAAAGATGAGGACAACTATCTGTACAATGTAAGTAGTGTAAATAAATACAATACCTCATGTCAAAAATATAGACAAATATATCCGAAGTCTTTGATGCAATAATCTTGTTTGTAGATAAAAGTTTAAAATGAACATGCTCAAAATATTTTTTTAAATTCTAAAATTTTCTCATATTTATTTATATTTTGAGCGGCTTTCACTTCAAAAGAGAAACAAGTTTACATGCAAGCGTGCCAAGATGGGCCTTCAGGAAAAAGATAATATATTGCGGGAGTAAATTGATATTGAGATGTGGCAGAATCAACCGTATGTTTCTGACATGTCCTTCTTATTCTCTTTCCAAGTATTTGTCTTCTTCTCCTCTCACTTCTTCTTCTTCTTCTCATTAGGATTATTATTATCATTATTTCACCGTTTTAGCTAAACGATGAATATCATTGGAAGCTTAGATATATAGGTTTTTCGTATTCACTTTATTATTATTATTATTATTATTATTATTATTATTATTTCATTTTTTAATATAAAATCTATTTCTGCTGTGGTCGCACTACCTACCAAGTCTGCAGAAAAAACCTAAGGCAGGTCATGGTGTGTTGTTATGGCTCCATTTCATGTTCTTGAATATATCCCTAACATCCCTAGCGTTACATAGACAAATTCCTCCTTAGTGTTTGGGCTTAACAAGACAATTTTTTGTATATCTCTTAAGCTGGGGTTTCCAGAGATTTTTTCAATGTGTTTTTTTTTTTTTTTTTTTAATCATTCCAAGTGCACCCACTATCTCTGGTACAATACTTGTTTTCAATTTCCATATTTTTTTTTCTATTTCAATAACCAGGTCTTTATATTTTGGTTGCTATGTTACAATCCGCTGGAGAAGCCATATCAATTAATAAGCAATTTTTTTTAACAATAATATCCCGCCTATTTGCTTCAATTTTTCTGTCTGTAGAGATGGTGTAATCCCAAGGACTGGTGACATCTTCTATTTCTTTTTCTTTTTATTATTATTATTATTATTATTATTATTATTATTATTATTCTACCATCATTTTAGCTACATGACTAACTAGGTTCCATTAATTCTGCTTCTTTTTCTTTTTATCATTACTATTATTATTATTATTATTACTTTACCATTTTCGCTACACGACGAACGACACCGTTGCAAGCTTGAACCTATAGTTTTCTTCTTCTTCTTCTTCTTCTTCGTCTTCTTGTTTTCTTTTACTTTACATTTTTATTCCGACACGTTTTCTTTTCCTTCTCCTTCTTCTTCTTTATCCTCATTTTCATCCTTGGCTCTCCTCTTCCCTTACATTTTCAGTCCAACACGACGACAATTGTTTCTTTTTCTTCTTCTTATCTTCTTTTTGTCTTTCCTCTTCCATTATTTTTTTTTTTTTGTTCCCGACAATTCTTTTATTTTTCTTCTCTCTTGTCTCTCCGCTCGCCTCATATTTTCATTTCCGACACACCTTTCTTCTTCTTCTTCTTCTTCTTCTTCTTCTTCTTCTTCTTCTTCTCTCTTTTTTCTTTCCTTCTCTCCTCTCCTTATTCACCTCTCCCTTCTTCTTCTTCTTCTTCTTCTTCTTCTTCTTCTTCTTCTTCTTCTTTCTTCGCTATTTTTTCGTTGCTGTTCTTCTTCTAAGTCATTTTCTTCTTTTTCATATCATCTCTTTCTTTTCTTTCTTCTTTCCTTCATTACATTATTCTTACTCTTTTCTTCATCTTAGAATAGTTCTTTGCTCTCCCATTCTTCATAATAATACTCAGTTACAATGATTCTCACTCCTGCTTCGTACTCTTCTTCTTCTTCTTCTTCTTCTTCTTCTTCTTCTTCTTCTCCCTAAGTCCCCCTTTCCTTTCTATATATAACTTCACCTCTTCTTCCTATACCTAAATCCCTCTCCTTCCTATACATAACTCTTCATCTCCTTCTTATACATATTTCTTCTTCTTCTTCTTCTTCTTCTTCTTCTTCTTCTTCTTCTTCTTCTTCAGTTTCATAATCATCATCATTATTATTATCATTTATCTATGTTTCTTTTTTTCTGGCTTAGTCACTAACCGACTGCCTGTTACTATTAATAATTCTTCTTCTTCTTCTTCTTCTTCTTCTTCTTCTTCTTCTTCTTCTTCTTCTTCTTTCTCCTCTCACTACTCGTCTTCTTTTTATCACCACCTTCTTTTTCTTCTTCCTTTCTACCTTCTCTTGTTTCTCCTCTCCTTCTTTTTCTTCTTCTTGATGTAGAACAGATCTTTATCTTGAAATAGATTTTTCGTTTTTTCCTCCCTGCCTTGCTTTTTACAGAACATCTGAGACCTAGAATTTTGATTATCTTCAAACAAACATTATTTATGTCTGTCTTCTTTTTTTTTTTTTTGGTTTGTTTTTTCACTTTTCGTTTATCAATTTATGGTTTTACGAAATAAAAGTTAACTTATCAACCAACATCCTAAAAACGTCTCCACATCAAAGTTGAAGCTATTACGCTGATAACACAGTTCAAGATTGTAATATATCGGAATGTATCAAAAAAAGAATAAAGATGTTTTTCCATTTGACTGAATACAAAATAAAGAAGGTATTAATCTGTGTAGCTTAACGTACATGATGTCTGTAAACTTATTTTACGAGTATGATCATCACTGAAAAATTTTCCATCTACCCGGATATTGACATTGAGGGTTTTCTTTCTCCTAGACAGGTTGTCAATCAAAACTGAAGAGCGCAGTTTGTTCTAATGTTTAACCCATATCTCGGGGAAGAACAGATGGATTCATAGATTTCTCAAGGGAAATATTATATTACATCAATTACTTGGTCTGCTGCTAGGAAATTTGATTCTCAATGTCGTGCTAAACAATCTTTCTCTTCCGAATCTATTTTATACATTTATAAGTCTACTATTCCTAATATGCATGAAAGAATGCTGCCAAATCTGGTCTGCTGTTCCTGTATAAATACTTCTAATTTTTCTGATGAAGTTTTTCTCTAGAATTTATTAATTTTCGTCCTTTTTATGATGATAAACTAAATCCGGCAACAAGGCCTCTGATTGGGAGATTGGAGGTTATAAGGATCGTGGAACCAATTCTTAATTACTGTTGTTTCCAGATCCACCCTGACCTGGGATGGTAGTACCTGTTAAGATCCCAGCTATGGGCAAATAGTGAACTCCTAAACAAAAACCGGGCACCCAGCAGTAGTGTAATGGTTAGCAAGCTAAGGTAAAATTTTTGGTATAAGACTTCTAATACAGATGGAAGCTGACTTTTTTTTATATTTTTTCCCTTTACTTCTTTTTCAAAAGTATTTAATATTTTTTGCAGATTGAAAAAAAAAACTTTGAGAGTTTTAGCGATAAACAAAAATGGTCGACCAAGAAGCATGCTCCAGGATTGAACAGAGGCCAGTTATCAAATTTTGGTTGCTGAAGTGTGCTAACCAGTTGAAATTCATAGGAGAAATTCAACTGAGTATGGTGTCACATATTTCAACCAAAAAATGTCTACAAAGGGGCTAAATTGTTTAAAGAATGACGGAGCAGTGTTGACGATGAAGACAGGCCTGGGAAGCCTACAGAAGTGAGGTCACCTGAATTGATCGAATTAGTTAATGTCTTCATTCAGTCTGATAGAAGGGTGACAGTCGATGACATTGCAGGGATTTTGAGCCTATCTATTGGGACAGCACACAAAATTGTCCATGATGACCTTACCAACTCGAAGGCCTCATATAGCAGCCCAAACGGTGCAGAACATCAACGAGCTGGGTTAGTAACTGCTCCCCCACCTCCCTTAGAGCCCAGACTTGCCCCTTCAGACTTTCACCTGTTTGACCCCTTGAAAGCGTTCACGAGAGGCACGAAGTTTGAAAGTGACGATGAAGTCAAAAGAGTTGTGAGCTATTAGCTGAGACATCAATTCGAAGATTTTTACGCTGAGGGAATACGGAAGATTCTGCGCATATGGGAAAGATGTGTGACACTGCTGGCAGACTACGGTGAAAAATAAAAAAAAAAGCAAGCTTCTCTATGTATTAGAAGTCCTTGTACCGAAAAATTCACCTTATTTATTGAATGACCCGCGTAGAAGTCCTTATCCCGAAAAATTCACCTTATTTATTGAATAACTCTCGTAGAAGTCCTTGTACCGAAAAATTCACCTTATTTATTGAATGACCCTCGTAGAAGTCATTGTACCAAAAAATTCACCTTATTTATTGAATGACCCTCGTAGAAGTCTTTGTACCAAAAAATTCACCTTATTTATTGAATGACCCTCGTAGAATTCCTTGTACCAAAAAATTCACCTTATTTATTGAATGACCCTCGTAGAAGTCCTTGTACCAAAAAATTCACCTTATTCATTGAATGACCCTCGTAGAAGTCCTTGTACCGAAAAATTCACCTTATTTATTGAATGACCCTCGTAGAAGTCCTTGTAGCAAAAAATTCACCTTATTTATTGAATGACCCTCGTAGAAGTCCATATACCGAAAAATTCACCTTATTTATTGAATGACCCTAGTAGAAGTCCTTATACCGAAAAATTCACCTTGTTTATTGAATGACCCTCGTAGAAGTCCATATACCGAAAAATTCACCTTATTTATTGAATGACCCTCGTAGAAGTCCATATACCGAAAAATTCACCTTATTTATTGAATGACCCTAGTAGAAGTCCTTATACCGAAAAATTCACCTTATTTATTGAATGACCCTCGTAGAAGTCCTTATACCAAAAAATTCACTTTATTTATTGAATGACCCTCGTAGAAGTCCTTATACCGAAAAATTCACCTTATTTATTGAATGACCCTCGTAGAAGTCCTTATACCGAAAAATTCACCTTATTCATTGAATGACCCTCGTAGAAGTCCTTGTAGCAAAAAATTCACCTTATTTATTGAATGACCCTCGTAGAAGTCCTTGTACCAAAAAATTCACCTTATTCATTGAATGACCCTCGTAGAAGTCCTTGTACCAAAAAATTCACCTTATTTATTGAATGACCCTCGTAGAAGTCCTTGTACCAAAAAATTCACCTTATTCATTGAATGACCCTCGTAGAAGTCCTTGTACCGAAAAATTCACCTTATTCATTGAATGACCCTCGTAGAAGTCCTTGTAGCAAAAAATTCACCTTATTTATTGAATGACCCTCGTAGAAGTCCATATACCGAAAAATTCACCTTATTTATTGAATGACCCTAGTAGAAGTCCTTATACCGAAAAATTCACCTTGTTTATTGAATGACCCTCGTAGAAGTCCATATACCGAAAAATTCACCTTATTTATTGAATGACCCTCGTAGAAGTCCATATACCGAAAAATTCACCTTATTTATTGAATGACCCTAGTAGAAGTCCTTATACCGAAAAATTCACCTTATTTATTGAATGACCCTCGTAGAAGTCCTTATACCAAAAAATTCACTTTATTTATTGAATGACCCTCGTAGAAGTCCTTATACCGAAAAATTCACCTTATTTATTGAATGACCCTCGTAGAAGTCCTTATACCAAAAAATTCACCTTATTTATTGAATGACCCTCGTAGAAGTCCTTATACCGAAAAATTCACCTTATTTATTGAATGACCCTCGTAGAAGTCCTTATACCAAAAAATTCACCTTATTTATTGAATGACCCTCGTATTAATAAGGAAATAACCTACGATACATTTTTAAACCAAAATTATCAACAAAACATTTTATGGTAAAATGACCAACATTACATATTATCAGTAGTTGTAGCCATAAAACAGTGTTCAAGATATTAAGATATAACTAAAAAATATTTAAAATATTAAATTCAATAAAAATTATTGACGAGAAATTAGTAACAGACTAAACACTTCAAGTACATTGGTATATATATATATATCTTTTATAACAAATTCAGTAAAGGAGATAAGAAAATTGAACGTGAAATCAGTCAGTTAAATGCCCCATACGTAATACACACTTGGACGATCATGTCTCGAAAGAGACATGACTGACTGGGCAGAAAATTATCCCGCAGTAGGTTGCCATTACTTTCTGCGGTAGACTGGTTGCCAGCCAATGCTAAAGAATTCAAGTTGTTTAATCCATAACTGGAGGAAAAAGACAAATTATACTTTTCCCAAAGGTATTTGCGCGTAAGTGATTTTAAGGAATTCATCTGGAATTCGAACTTGGCTCTCCGATTTGTCGTTTCGAACTCATATCTACCGCACCACAAACATTAATGTAAAAACTAGAGTTGTTTTCTTAAATAGCTCCGTTAGATCAAGACTTTTATATGGATGTCGGCATGAAACTCGTTAAGGAAATGTCTAAACTGTCAGTTGTATACAACCACTTTCATTCCAAGCAAGGCAAGGTCGTCATTGGTGTGCAGCGGGTTACCGTGAGATAAAAAAACAAGGTACAGGGGATGTCGAAGAAAGGATAAGAGATGGACGGGAATCAAGTAGATAGAAGATGGCAATTGACGTTAAACTTTTGCAGATTGCAGTTCTCAGGAAGATAATCACACGGTAGGGAGTTTCACAAACGGGAAGTGCGAGAAAAGAAACTGTTGAAGTAGAAGAAGAGGTTACATTTAACTTTAATTCCGACGCTAAAATGGTGGGAAATTGATGCCAGTCTAGCAGCACAAGTACAAACATGTTTTTTTCTTTTTGTTTTTAATCATATCACCCCAAGCAAGGTGGTAATGCCACTGATGTGCAGGGGGCTACGTAAGAGTGAAAAGATTGGAAAAGAGAAAGCCGGGAACCACATTCTAAACAGGGAACAAGGGATGAGCCTTTATGTTCAATAGACGTGGGTGGAGTTTGAACCGGGCGATATTTTAGTCTATCTAGTCCAATGTGGTCAGGGAACGAGGTGGAAAAGCTAGTCAGAGCAGTTGCCATGAAAATAGTTGTAGAAAAGACAATGGTCAATGGTTAAGAATAGTTTTCCGTGAATGAATCTTGTTGGTCTTAGCGAAGACCATCCTTGATCTGTACCAAAAAACAGAAACCACACTACCTGAAAACTTTCAGCTGCATCAACAATTTAAATGGTTATCACAGGTAACTTAAAAAGAGAAGATAATGATATAATCTAAATGTTCACATTCCACTCTACTGGACTTGATAATCCTGGGTATGACGATAAACTACATCCAGCAGCAAAGCCTATGATCGGGATATTGGAGGTTTTGAGGTGCGTTGAACCACCTTTTAATTGATGTTGTTTCCACCCTGACCCGTATAATACCTGTTAGAGTTTTTGAGTTTTGTTTAACAGCATATCAACCTCTGTGAGTTATTTAATGCCAAAAAGGTGGGGTTTTAAGGTATTTTTTTAATGTTTGGTTATAGTGAGAAGGTTGATTCAGTCAGATTTTGATGAAATTTAATTTTGTTTTTATTATAGAAAACTGAAGATGTCTTCTAGCTTTGTATTCAAAAATGTATTGCCGGTAATAATTTTTTCCTTCAAAAATGTATCATGGCAATATTTATTTTTTTCAAAAATGTGTTATGATAATAATCTTTTTCCTTTAAAAATGTATTGTTGGTAATATTTTTCTATAAAAGTCTATTTTATGTATAAAAGTCTACATTTATACTTTCATAGTGTTTTGACCCCAGTTTTGAGGTTAACTGTTTACCCATAGCTGAGACCCTAACAGGTGCTACTACCCCGGGTCAGGGTTGACCTGGGAACAACAGCAATTAAGTGGTTCCATGCTCCTCACAACCACCCAACCACTTTCTGATGCAGTTTACCGTCATTCCCAGGACCATACCTGTAAGAGCCTCACTATGGACAAATAGTGATCTTGCAAACAAAGACACAACTATGAAAGTTAAAAAATACATTTTCATCGTAAAATCAAACAATATTAATTTATAATAAAATGATTTTGTCAATCATTTTATTATAAATGATTATACATTTGATTTGTAGTTTGAGGTCTACAGTAGCGTTCAAATTACATTTAGTTGAAGCGATAAAGTTTTGATCAAAATATTTAACTGCTGGCACTAAATGACCCATAAAGGTATTGATATGCCGCTAAATAAAATCAGCCGCGCCAACTGTGTAATATATACGCTATTTATGCACATATAATGTTTATAGGATTTTTTAAATTTCATTTTGTTTATTAACTAGCAGTATAGCCCGGCGTTACTCGAGTGTAATGAAAACTTATATATATATATATATATATATATATTATCGATTTTCTGCGCTATTGTAAAAACTGCAACATTGAAACTTCTGAATATCGTTTCTTATGTCTTTGTCTATGAGTGTATCAAATTTGATTAAAATCGGACCATTCCTTCTATAACCCGATTTTTTCGATTATCGATTTTCAATATTTATCAGGGTTACCTCGACACAAAACCTAGCTAAGAACACTCACAGACGCTTATAGTACAACTGTGTAAATTTTCAAGAAAATCGGTTCAGCCGTTTCGGAGTTTATAAGTAAAGGATACACACACACACACAGACACACATACACACACAGACAAAGTTCCATTTATAAATAAGTTTAGATTAGATTAATATCGTTCTACACACGACTTGAACTTTTATATATATATATATATATACAGATCTAGAGAGAGCGAGAGAAAAAGAAAGAAAAATTTTATCCGTTGGAAAAATTAATTAAATGTGGGATCAGTTCTATCGCTAGTAATTTTGTTTTTTAGAAAAATAATAATAATAATACAATGAGAAAAATGTTATTCTCGAATTTCTGCTTAGGAAATGACTGCAACGGTTTCCGCTGAATGAGTTCATTTGAATATTTGTTTTTCGCATTTTCTTTTGCCTCAGACCGGAAAGAGTTCTCCAATGGGACGAATACTAGCAAAAACCGGATCTCCTTACTTGTGAGTTCGCTTTCTTCGACATCAGCCTTCTCGTCAACGCTGATTTTTGTCGACCACGGTTGCAATTGCACTACGTTGGATTGCTTCCAGACTAAAGACATCTGCATAAATGCTAGCAGATGACGAAGCATTTCCGGCCAGTTGCTAGCTAGATAGGTACTTCCGGCAGAATACACTGCCAATGGGTCCGGATGAGAAGGGAATGTTGTTGTAATGATGTGTGTGGATCATTTCCGATTTGGACGCCAGCGATATTCGCTAGCCGGTTTCGATTCTGGATCGACCCTAGCTCGATATCTATGTACGTTGCTTATGGATATTCGAGATTTTACACGATCACAGGTGTAAATGGCGGTTAAGAAACAACGGTAAGCTAATACGGAAGAAAATCGTGGAAACTGAAGAAATTCATTACAATTGCTGTTGGGGCAATTTGAGTTTGCACGAAGCCAACGGTGATTTTTCTAAGCGCAGCTTAGATGTGGCACAAAGCCAAAAGTATAGGACACCCAGTGAGGATCAAACTCACTTCGAAATTGTAATGGTTCTACTGAGACAAGATTGCCAATCATTGTACCACCTCGAGGTGCCCAAGTCAATGTAGTACGAACAGTTACCGCTATCCTTTGTGAGCAATTGTTGAAATCTTGAAAAACTACTGGAATATATGGCCAACGATAGACGCTGAATTGATTGATTAAATTGCCTTTTACGGTTTATTAACCTTTATAATGATTTTTTTTTTACAAATACAAGTTTTACTATTTAATATATTATTAAGAAAATATGATAATGCTGCCATATACGGTCACGACGTCTACAGATTTCCAGTCTTGATGGAGCCCAAAAGTGCTTGCGCGGCCTTTTAGTTGATGAATTGCTTCCACATTCCTTACAGGGAAATTACAGGCCTATCGCTGCTCAATCACTATTTCCATGGAAAGTGTTCAAATGAAATACACTCCTAAGTTCCACCAATTCTACTCTTCACAACCAACTAAGACCCGCCATAGCAAGCACTTTGCAGCGAAACACCTCCATCTCATTCTCACGCGCTACAACGTGGAACTGACTCCCACGAGGATGTTTCCCCGATCAATACAATATTCACTTCTTCAAGTCTTATCTTTCCAATATGTCTGCATAAACTGTACTTCTTATATCTTACTCTGTAGTCCCCACCTCGAGTGGCTCCTAAGCCTTGTACAAAGTGAACATGATTACAAAGAATATCTATATAAACATTCAGAAAACCCATTGAAATAATTTTTTTTTATCTGAAATGCAGAAGATTTTGTTAATGAGTATTTTCTCATCGATAGAAAAAGACTTTTTTCAGACCAATTTACGCAATAATGTTTTTATTTACCTTAGGTCTCAGGTGAAAGATTTGGTAAATGATTGTATTAATAGAAAATAAGAGAGAAAGCCAAAAGTAGCAACATAATTGTTTGGACTTTGATATCGATTTCAACGTATACAGAAGCCAATATATATATATATATATATATATATATATATATATATATATATATATATATACTAGCAGTATAGCCCGGCGTTGCTCGGGTGTAATGAAAGCTTTAAAACTAATCCATGGTCCTGGAGCTCAGACTCATTGGACGTTGGCACGAAAGACTAAAAAGCAATAGTTATTTCCAGTTAAAGCGAAACTGTAGACTGAAAGAAAAATGAATGGATGTAAGTCAAATTTTGATTTCCTGGTATCGATATCAAATAAGATTTTTTCGTCGTAAACGGAAATTTCAAGGCTAAATAAGTCCTCTGAGTAAATGGTATCATGGCTGAGACTAAGAACTAGAATTATACCCACTTAGAGCCAAACCCGAAGCAAAAACTAAAATAAAAGGGCTGAAAAAATACATATACAGGCAGATAAACAGACACACACACAAACATCTTGCCTTTTGATATATATATATATATATATATATATATATATATATATATATATATATTATCAATTTTTTGCACTATTATAAGAACTGCAACCTTGAAATTTCTGAATATCGTTTCTTATGTCTTTGTCTATGAGTGTATCAAATTTGATTAAAATCGGACCATTCCTTCTATAATCCGATTTTTTCGATTATCGATTATCGATTTTCGATATTTATTGGGGGTACCTCGACGCAAAACCTAGCTAAGAACACTCGCAGCCGCTTATAGTACAACTGTGTAAATTTTCAAGAAAATCGGTTCAGCCGTTTCAGAGTCTATAGGTAACGGACACACACAGACAAAGTTCCATATATAAATAAGTTTAGATGAGGGTCGTTCAAAACGTTCCCACACAGAAAGGAGTTGTAGAAACATTATACTCCCCCCCCACCCGCGCTTGATATCCAGTCTACCCGGTTCAACGATGCTTAAACTGAAAGAAACCTTAGACAAATTAGTAATGAAAAGCAAGAACTATTAACCCTGCGTTAGTCACATTAGACTTCCGAAAATGGATAGTCACCTGCAGTGTTTTTTTTAATAATTTCACCTCAAACAAGGCTTTTACACCACTGATGTGCAGGGGTTCACATAAGAGAGTTGAAGTATTAGGCAGGAGGAGAGTAAAGACACAGACAAACCAGCTACAGGGAGTGAAAGAGAAATGGCAAGAGAAGGATGTGAACACAGAAGTGAAGACAGTTGCGAAGGTAGAGAGAAAGGAAAAGAACAAGATACACGGGGTGATGTAGAAAGGACTGAAGTCAAGTGGATAAGAGATGGGAATTGACATTGCATTTAAATTCCTGGAGGTTATAGCCGTCAAAAAAGCAAGTGTATGGAAGGGAGTTCCACTGACAGGAAGCGCGAGAAAAGAAGCTTACAGACCGCAATACAAAAATGCTTATAGTGTTACAATTATCTAAAACTAGCAGTATAGCCCGGCGTTGCTCGGGAGTACTGAAAGCTTTAAAACTAATCAATAGTCCAGGAGCTCAGACTCTTTGAACGTTGGCACGAAAGACTAAAAAGCAATAGTTGTTTCCAGTTAAAGCGAAACCGTAGACTGAAAGAAAAATGAATGGATATAAGTCAAATTTTGATTTCCTAGTATCGTTATCAAATTTTCTGCACTATTTTAAGAACTACAACCTTGAAACTTCTGAATATCGTTTCTTATGTTTTTGTCTATGAGTGTATCAAATTTTATTAAAATCAGACCACTCTTTCTGTAACCCAATTTTTTCGATTATCGATTTTCAATATTTATCGGGTGTACCTCGACACAAAACCTAGCTAAGAACACTAGCAGACGCTTATAGTACAACTGTGTAAATTTTCAAGAAAATCGGTTCAGCCGTTTCGGAGTCTATAGGTAACGGATACACACACACACACACACACACACACACACAGATAAAGTTCCAGTTATAAATAAGTTTAGATAGGTAGATACTGTCGTTCTGCTGAAAAAATAACATAGCAAGAATTTTTCATTACTATATAGGAATGTCGTGCAGAAAGTTCTAAGTCTCACCCACAAGGAATTAGAGAAACAAGACAGTTTTTCACTATTTTTCAATGTAGTCTTCATTGATATAAATGCTTTGTGTCCAACGATGTTTAAGCAGTGCAATCTACTGACGGAAGAAAGTGGCGTCCGTTTTCTCCAAGAACTAAACTGAAGCACATATGGTCATTTTTAGATGTGACATAAAGCCGAAAGTATGGGGACACCCAGTAAGAATCAAACTCGCTAATCAGTTGTACTGATTTTAATGAGACAAACCTGCTAACCATTACATTACCTCGAGGTGCCCAAGCTGAAGCACATATGATCTCAACATTGTTTTTTTTTTTTTTTTTTTTTTTTAATCATCTCACCCCAAGCAAGGCATTCCACTGCCACTATTGCGCATGGGGCTACATAGGGGAAGGTAAAGAGAAGGAGTGGATAGACATAGGGAATGTCAGGAGAAAGGTGACAGATGAGTAAGGATACCGAGGATGAGGGTCGGGCAGATGGGAAGAGTGCTTGATAGAATGGGAGCAGGTTAGTGTGTTAGGAGGTGTGTATTGACCTTACATTTAAACTCCTGGAGATTGTAGCCGTCGGGGAAGCAATCGTTTGGAAGAGAATTCCACAGTCGGGAAGTGCGAGGAAAGAAACTGTTGGAGTAGAAGTTACGGCTGCATTTTATCGGTTTCACTGTAAAAGGGTGGGATCTAGTTGCTAATCTAGTATCTCGTGCAAATTCGTATTTAGGGGGCACCAGTGATCTAAGTAAAAATTTCCAAAATAGCGACCACACAGGTAGAATTTGAGGTTTTAAAAACAGGAAGAATGCTTATAGTGTTACAATTATCTAAAATGTTGCCGTCCTGAAAAAAATAACATTGCAAGCAATTTCTCACCCTCATCCAGAAAAAAAACTGGAGAAACAAGAGAGTTTTGCATTATTTTTTAATATAGTCTTCCTTGACATAGATGCTCTTCGCCTCCAAAATGCTCAAGTATTGCAATTCCATGGCGACCACACAGGTGAGATTTAAGTTTGGAAAATCTGGTAAGTAAGAGGGATGGAATAGCAATTAAAAACCACAGCTGGCTAGTTCACCTACAGCGGCTTGGTGATACACGTTTGGGTGATCATGTCTCGAAAGAGACATGACTGACTGGGCAGAAGATTATCCCGCAGTAGGTTGCCATTACTTTCTGCGGTAGACTGGTTGCCGACCAAGGCTATAAAACCCAATCTGTCCTGCTATTTATACCGCTTGCAGGTCGAAGCTTACAGCCCCTGGTCTTCCCAAACGGTCACCCATCTAAGCTCGACGTTGCTTAACTTCGGTAATCGTACAGGAACATGTGTTTCAACGTGATTTGGCATGAATGCACTTTATACCGCTTGCACGGTCAAGCTTACAGCCCCTGTTATTTCCAAGCGGTTACCCATCTAAGTACGGACCTGGCTCAATGTTGCTTAACTTCGATGATCGCACGGGAACACGTGTTTCAACGTAATGTGGTATGTAAATCCTTTATACCGCTTGCACGTCAATGTTTACAGTCCCTGATATTCCCAAGCGGTCACCCATCTAAGTTTTGACTTGGCTCGACGTTGCTTTATTTAGGTAATCGTAAGGGAACATGTGTTTCAATATGATGTGGCATATAAGCCCTTTATACATCTTGCACGTCGAAGCTTACAGCCCCTGGTATTCCCAAGCGGTCACCATGAGGACCGACGTTACTTAACTTCGGTAATTGTACGGCAGCCGATGTTTCATTGTGATGTGGCCGTAAGACCAAACTTTCTGTGCCTGTTCGTTGGAACGTCCTTAGGGTCTCTGCATAACCACCTGTGTTTTCTTCGGTTGACCTTTTGCTCATGATCAAAGCATTCTTCACCCGAGATCTACCACATTCGAGGCTTTTGATATCGATAATATAGAATTATCGTCACCATCATGAGAACTATTTCGTCTTGAAGGTTCCTTAGTTTTCAGTGTGCCTTCAAGTCGAAATAGTGTGGTTACTCATTTTTAGCAACTTTCTAATAACACTTATCGGTCCTCTCCAAAACTCACTGTCATGTGCAAACCCACGTAACTGCTACAGATCTTCAACGTTCTTCGAGGTTTTTACGAGGAATATTGGAATTATATTGACAGTTCTTTTAATGTCGTTGTTTGTGCGAAAGTGTTTTGCATTGCTCTTGTCGAAATAAAACAGCGTTGTTTACGAAAAGAATATTGTCCATCTAAGCGCAGAATATTTTCAACGTAATCGTAAGGTGAAAAGTGATATCGGGTATACTTTGCATCTTTTGTGGAAATTGGAATTAGAAATGATGTCCGGCTATCTTTTGTCAATCGGGTATTTTAAAACTGTTTCCGATAAAGTGTTTCTTTATCCTTTATTGACAGCCCCTACATAGCACAATTTTATGCCAATACTAGTTTTACTATCATGTTACATAAGTTCAATCGACGCTTTTTATTAACTAGCAGAAAAGCCCGGCGTTGCTCGGGTGCAATGAAAGCTTTAAAACTAATCCATGGTCGTGGAGCTCAGACTCAGCCTAAAGAATATTTGAAATAATAAAATAATTGCGACAATTTACCAATCGCACCTTATATATATATTAGCAGTATAGCCCGGCATTGCTCGAGTGAAATGAAAGCTTTAAAACTAATCCATGGTCCTGGAGCTCAGACTCAGCCTAAAGAATATTTGTGTGAAGTTTGGTGAGAATCGGATAAAAATTGTGGATTTGGATAAAGGACATACAGACAGATAAACAGACACACACACAAACATCTTGCCTTATATATATATATATATATATATATATATATATATATTATCGATTTTCTGCACTATTGTAAGAACTGCAACATTGAAACTTCTGAATATTGTTTCTTATGTCTTTGTCTATGAGTGTATCAAATTTGATTTAAATCGGACCACTTCTTTTATAACCCGATTTTTTCGATTATCGATTTTCGATATTTATCGGGGGTACCTCGACACAAAACCTATCTAAGAACACTCGCAGACGCTTATAGCAAATTGTGTAAATTTTCCAGAAAATCGGTTCAGCCGTTTCGGAGTCTATAGGTAACGGATACACACACACATACACAGACACACACACACACACACACACACAGACAAAGTTCCATTTATACATAAGTTTAGATAGATACTCTCTCATCTCATTTAAACCTTCTTCAAATTATTCATACTTGTGATTGCCAAATGTTTCGAATGAAAGGCCCAATACAAATCACTGTGATTTCGTTATCTTCAGCAAATTTGTCATAAATTTATATAAATCTGAAGTCATAAATCTTCAGTCTTAATAAGTCATTTCGACACTTGCCTGCTTTGTGTTCGACTCACGAAAACACTCCAGATCTTCCAAGCTATTCAGGGATCTTGAGGGGAGTTTTGTTAGCAGTTGTTTTATTATCGTTAATGTTCATGGGTTCTGTGCAAATATGCTTGTCCATCGTCTTCCTCTAATAAACTCTACTTTATTGCCCTCCTCGAATAAAAACAGCAAGAAAGAGATTGCACGTCTAATGATTATCACATGTCTAAATAATTTTCATCATAATCGGAGGGTAAAAGAAAAAAGTAATATCAATACAGTATGTTTTGCATCTTTTGTACAAGTTGAACTTGAAGAATATATATATATATATATATATATATATATATATATATATATATATATATATATATATATATATATATATATATATATATATATATATACATATATATATATTGTATATATACATATATATATATACATATTGTATATATATATATATACATATATATATATTGTATATATACATATATATACATATTGTATATATATATATATATATTATATATATACATATATATATATATATATATATATATATATATATATATATATATATATATATATACATTATTTTGAACATTATTTTTACCGGTACTCGTATTTAAGCAGATATTCTGTTTTTAATTAAACAGTATTTTATATTTATATCTACCGGCCTGATTATTTATCGTGAAATAATCAAGCCGGTAGGTATAAATATAAAAATACTGTTTAATTAAAAACAGAATATCTACTTAAATACGAGTACCGGTAAAAAATGTTCAAAATAATTCATTACAAATTGTCGGTTGCTTATAACCAAGTTTCGTTAAAATTCGTTAATCTCCGTAACATGTTTACATATATATATATATATATATATACATATATATATATATTGTATATATATACATATATATATGTATATATATATATATATATATATATATATATATATATATATATATATATATATATATATATGATTTTATATATAAGAGACAGTGAATGTCTATTATGTTTAATCATGAGCCATTCTAAACGTCGTATTTTGGCTTTAATTTCAATTGAAAATAAAGACAAAAATTCTCCAACATTTGGATATTTTTTTATTAATTTGGTTCTAAGCTTTCGGCTTACATGAGCCATCTTCAGACGGTAATACAATAACATCCACCATCACCGACGATTTTATTTTGTGTTGACATAAAATTCCGCTAGGCAACGGCAATAGATACCAAAAATAACAAACGCCGTTCGCAAATTTGCAATGTGGTTCTATGACGTCACAGCGCGTGAGAGCGCGAAATGACAACAGAACCATTTATTCAAATGCAATGTAATGTGTTGTGACCAGATTTAAACGTGATTTTATTAAGTGTGGGTTGTTTGGATTTAAGGTACATGGCCTCCAATATCTGAAGGTACTTTGTACTGTGTGTATGAGTGAGGATTATTGTATTGTTGGCTAAAATCTGATATTACCTACATGTTATATTTAACAGCATATGTTTAGAAGATTATTTGCTGCCTCGATACACTATATATATATATATATATATATATATATATATATATATATATATATTAAAAAAGAATTAATTCAAAGATGTTGAATGGCCATTTCGATATGAAGATCCCCACGGGGGACGACACATCACCTCAGCAACAGAAAAAAACTTTCAGAAACTGGAGAAAAATTAGTCTACTTTTCCTTTTTCAATAGATTGCAAAGAAATTAAAAAATAAATAATAAAATAAAATAAAATAAAATAAAATAAAAATAAAAATAAAGGGAAAGAAAAAGAAAAAGAAAACGAAAAAGAAAAAGAAAAAGATAGAATAAAATCAAATAAATAAGAAAAGAAAAAAAAAAATTGACATCGTCTGGGTTCGCAAAAAAAAGGGAGAATGTAACTAAAAACTAACAGACAGACGCGTTAAATCGACGTCAGTTTAGGCAATACGGAAAAAAGGTGGTAAGAGAGATAAAAGAAGGAAGGGAGGGTAAAAGAAAGAAACTAGGATCGGTTTTTTGGAATTTACCTTCCTGCTTTTTTCCCTTGGATTGAAGTATCTGAATTAAAATATATATATATATATATATATATATATATATATATATACGTAAGACAGATCTGTTTCGCTGTATCACAGCCCATTAGTATGGTTAGACATCCGATTGCTTAAAACCCGACCGAATTGACATCAGTCGGTCATTCTACCTCTGATCTATGGGTGCTCGGTAGAGGGAGGCAGACTATAGCGTGTTATATAAAATGTAAACACACGCCAGTAGCCGAGAGTGTTCAAATTCATTTCTGAATGAAAGATGCGTAGATGCGTGAGTAGCTACTGTTTTTCCAAAGTCTACCATTCCTCCATAGTGCTCAATCGGGGTGTGAGAGCGTAAATAGGCGAACCTATCTACTACTAATACATACATATATATATATATATATATATATATATATATATATATATAACATAGTACACTTAGTATGTAATCCAGGTAAATTCCAAAAGAGACGAACTCAAGAGAACTCAGTGTTAAATTCATTTATTTAATTTAACAGAGTAATATAATTTATAAAAGATTTTCGATTATTACTATGGATAGTACATATTTCACCGCTTTGATTTTATTATCGCGGCTCGTCAGACGAACCGCGATAATAACATCAAAGGCCAGATAGCTAGAAAAAGAGACAGGGGTAAACAGTGGATAGCATATTTGAAAGACTTAAGCAGGAGGATGACAGAAGTGGGGTTGCGTGGGGTAACAGAAGAAAGCGTGCTAAGAGCCACCAGGGATAGGGAGATGTGGAAAGCCATGATCGCCTACGTCCTGAAAACCATACTCCATGGGTTGACCCAAAACCTTGTAAGGTGAAATCTTATAGTCGGAACTACTTAGAGGCCGTTGATGGTAACGTTAGGAGGGAGCCGTTGAGATCGCGGTTGTAAACTCACTGGCCTTGTTCAGACTGTTCGTCACGCCAGAAGATGCGCGCTCTCCCAAAAACTCTAACTATAGAATGTTTGCTGTATAAACCACAGGTAAGCTCTCTTTGTGTTGAACAACCACAAATATGCCAGAGCAGGGGTATGAAACAGGGATTCATAATATGCAGATTCATCATACGGCAGTAGATGTATCAATGTAACGTGGCTGTAAATACTTCATACAGAAGGTTAGAGACCCGGATATTCCCAAGCGGTTACCCATCCATGCTCGACCTTGCTTAACTTCGCTAATCGCACGGGAACACATGTTTCAACGTGGTTGGCATGTAATCCCTATATACCGCTTGCACA
The DNA here is from genome assembly GCA_037127315.1 of Ascarosepion bandense. Lineage (NCBI taxonomy): Eukaryota > Metazoa > Mollusca > Cephalopoda > Sepiida > Sepiidae > Ascarosepion > Ascarosepion bandense. The sequence continues at coordinate 831,911 of JBBBDQ010001767.1, read as the reverse complement.
TTGAAGCTTACAGACCATGGTATTCCCAAGTGGTCACCCATCTAAGCACGACGTTGCTTAACTTCGGATAATCTTACAGGAACATATGTTTCAATGTGATGTGGCATGTAAGCCCTTTGTACCGCTTGCACATCGAAGCTTACAGCCCCTGGTATTCCCAAGTGGTCATACATCTATGTAGTGACCTGGCTCGACGTTCACCCATCTAAGCGGTCACCCATCTAAGCTCGACGTTGCTTAACTTTGATGATCGTACGGGAACATGCAGACTTGCCATACTCGGATACAAGCGGTCAGTCATTTAAAATAATAGGTCTGATTCAGGACACTATTGTTTAACTATTTACCTTTTTATTTATTTATTTATTTATTTATATATTTAACTATTTACCCATAGCTGAGACCCCTAACAGGTGCTACCACTCCGGGTCAGAGTGGACCTGGGAACAACAGTAATTAAGAGGTGGTTCCATGCTCCTCACAAACTTCCAATTAAAGTCCTTGCTGCCGGATGCAGTTTACCGTCATGCCCAGGACCTTCCTTTTTAGTAAATCAACTCTCTACGTTTTTTTTTCACCTCTACTGTGGCCAGGTATTGAACTCACAACTTTTTGAGTCAAGTCACCGAACTACTTCAACCAATGTAAATAGCGTAAATGTTTACAATAGGTCATCTCAGAAATATAGACTCATCCTGAAGAAGACCAGAGCGTAGAAAGACCAAAACATCGTGAATGTGACCTGATGTGGCCAACAGTCCGTACAATTTAAATAGTCTGAACAGTTAAAATACCCCAGTTCCGTAATATAGACAGATAAATTTTCGTTCATATTTCTTTTAAAATACCCAGTGCTAATTTTTGTTCAATTGTTTGTTTTGTTTCGTTTCGTTATGTCTTTTAGTTATTTTTTTCATTGCTCTGTTTAATCTGGAATTAACATTCTCGAATTTGAAAATCTAATAAAAAAAACATGCTCAAAAGATTAAGATTGAATATTTAAATTCTAAAGCAGCAAAAACAAAAAAAATCATTTCATTTCTAAGTTTCTGCGATTATACCATTTCCCCAAGACGTAGTAGGAGCAATGATCTCCCTAATATAATCGATTTTTGCGCAAGAAGTCCAAATTTCGAATTTTGTTAATTTCTTTTTAATAATATTTTGGTGTCGTTCGAATCAGTACAGATAGTTCAAAAGACTGGGCCGGGAATGGTCGGCGTAAAATTGACGAGATTAACGTGCCTTCCTTTGCGCATGCGCACTTGAAGTTAAAGAATGAAAACTATCAATGTAAAAAAATATCTCCATTTTTTTTCATGCGTTCCTATGTTTGATTTTATTTTCATATGTTATTTTTTTACAAATTTTAATCTTTTTCATTAGTTCACTAAATTTTCTACTTTTTACGTTTTCTACTTTGTGGGGAATGGCTTATATATCAATCAGTATGTTAAATGTCATGCATGATACACGATTGAGCAACCATGTCTGTAGAAGACATGACAAACTGGGCAGAAGATTTTCCCGCAGTAGGTTGCCAATATATTTTGTGGTAGACTAGTTGCCAACCAAGGCTATAGAACTTGTCCTGCTATTTAACCTATAGAGGGAGAAGCAACAGATCAATGCGCGTAAGTGAATGCAATGAATTCAACAGGAATTTCTGAATTTCAACTGGTGGAGGACCTGAAGCAGACTACCACCAAGTTTAATTTTGTTGTTTTCCATTTTTTTTTTTTACGTTTTTTAGCGCAGTCCTATCGATTGTTACTTAAACCGATTATTAAAAAAAAATTTGAAAAATTACAATATTTAAACAAATTTGTGGGGGGGGGGGGTCAGTTTCTCATACAACGTTAAAGTAAATCGATCCTCCATTTTCAGTCCACTTGCGTTGGGGTCGCTTTGTTTATGTTAATTTCGTTCTTTTTCTTTTTTTTTCTTTTTTACTTTTTTCAGCGTAGTTCTAACGATTGTTACTTAAACTTTCCGATTATCAAAAAAATTTTGAAAATTTACAATATTTAAACAAATTTCGGGGGTCAGTTTCTCATACAACGTTATATTAAATCGATCCTCCATTTTCCATCCACTATAAAGTTGTATGAGAAACTAGTCCCCCCCCCCACTAAAATAGTTTAAATATTGAAATTTTTGCAATTTTTTTGTTTTTGTCATTCGTAAAATTTAAGGTGTAAAAGATAATATTGCACTGAAAAAAGTCCCCAAAATTTGATAATGAACAAATTTACAGGTGGCGGTAATGTCGTACCGGCGACTGGTTTCAAAATGGAGGCTCGATTTATTATAACGTTGTATGAGAAACTGATACCCCACAGAAAATGTTTAAATATTGAAATTTTTCAAAATTTTTTTTTTTTTTTTTTTTTTTTTTTTTTTTTTTTTTTTGTCAATCGTAATCCTAAGTGGGTATTAGATAGGACTGTGCTGAAAAATTAAAAAAAAAATGAAAAACAACGAAATTAAACTTGGTGGTAGTCTGCTTCAGGTCCGCCTAACTGGTTTTCTGATTTCTCGTTCCGATCCGATATCTACTTCATCACAAAGCACATCCGGAAAGTTTTGTTTTGTTTTAGTAGCTCGTCCAACAATTCCCCACATATCACATACCACAGTCAAGGTGATTCAGATTTTGACGTGTTAGGTAGCCACAAGTTCGGGCTTATTGATTTTGGGTCACCACAGCTTTGTAAGCAGGTAAAGAGTCCTGCTGGGACACATACGGCTTCCCATCGCATACAGAGTCTATCCAGGGCTTTCTTGCACCCTTTTAGTTTAGCCAGCTACATTCAAACGAAGGCCGGATTGAAAAAAGAGTGGCGGTATGACGAGTTTTTCACAATCACCACCACTGAAACAATCACAGAAGACTAAAATGGGGAACAATTAATTTTCCTTTCCTTTTCTGACAAATACACTACCGGCCATAATTATTAGGACACCCCAGTTTTTTTTTATTTTTAAATTGATTTATTTCATACAATTTTTAGTATTTATTTCCGAGCGAATAATTGTAAATGAAAATAGAATGGTTCTTTTGTTAATACTGCCACAATAACTTGTGCATCAAATGAATTTATAAATATTTAATAATTACCTATATTGCAGTTTCATCAATGAAAGACTGAATAAAATATACGATGATTCGGACGAGTTCATCTTTGCTTCTATGCCATGTAAAATTTTGCAAAGTAATAATAACAAAAAAAAAACATTCTATTTTCATTTGGCAATAAATACTAACAATAGTATGAAATACATCACTTCTTTTAAAAAAACTGGGGTAGCCTAATAATTATGGCCGCTAGTGTAGCTTTGGTAAGAAACAAACTAATTACCATTATTGTGGCAAATATCCCCGTCTTTGTTTGGTTTTATTAAGATTAAATGTCTGACTTTAAAGGTATTGGCGTTAGATTTTAAATTAGTTAGATTGTAAAATGTTCTTATCAAGATCACTGACCATTGATATCGTTGCTATTATCTATCTCTTGATAATCGTCGATTTAATTACAAATTCTGATGGATTAAAAACGTTATACCCCGGAAATACAGGAGTCGACTTATTTTGTGAAACATAAAATATCTTTGTTTGATATATATATAGTCATCCGCAGACAGATCTGTTTCGTTTTATCACAGCTCATCAGTACGGTAAGACAGCCGATTGCTTTTTACCCAGGATTGAAACCCAACCGAATTGGCGCGCGCACGTGTGTGTCTATGTGTGTGTGATGAATTAATGTTTATATTTTTAATACGACATTTTTATTGCTTCAAACATTATTATAGTGGGTACCTCGTATTTAAAATGGACGCCCCATTTTATTTATTAAACAGTGTGTACTACGTCTAAAAATAACTTACGTATATATATATATATGTTAATTTTCCTAATGAAAACATACATTTGTTTGTCTATATGTGTTTACATTAGGAAAATGAATATATATATATATATATATATATATATATATATATATCAGTCTGTTAAGTGCCATGGGCGATCATGTCTCGAATGAGACATGACTGACTGGGCAGAAGAGTATCCCGCAGTAGGTTGCCATTGCTTTCTGCGGTAGACTGGTTGCCGACCAATGCTACAGAACCTAATCTGTCCTATTATTTAACCCATAACTGAAGGGAAGAGACGGATTAATAACTTTCCCAAGGGTATTTGTGCGTAAGTGAATGCAAGGAATTCGACAGGAATTCGAACTCGGCTTCCCGATTTCTCGTTCCGAGCCGATATCCACCACACCACGACGTACATCCATATACATGTGTGTGTGTGTGTGTGTGTGTGTGTGTGTGTGTGTGTGTGTGTGTGTGTGTGTGTGCTTATATTTGGAAATTAATGACAAATAAAATAAATGTTCATGTGAGATTAGTTCCCCAGTCATGGTCCCCAATCGTATGACTGCCAGGCCTTTATGTATGACAAGTCTCAATCATATGTTCTCCAAAATGTGTATCCACTGAAGTATAACGGTTAAAGTCATAAGAAATATGGATATATATATATATATATATATATATATATATATATATATATATTACTTAAGCGTTATTTTAAAGGATACTCGTATTTGAGCAGACACATTGTTTACTTATTAAACTATATTTATTTATTTTCTACTCTCGATCTGAATATTCCAGAAATCTTACAGAAAAAAATCACCACTCTCTAGTAGGATTCGTCCTAAGGGGAGCCGTCATTAGATCCGACGTGCTATGAACATGGCGGATATGGATTGCGTTGATGACCTGGCAAAATTGAATAGTGCCTTTAAAGGCAGATTTTTCTCGAGCCAAACTTCTCGAATATTCACGTCGGTAGATGGAAATATATAAATATACTATTTAATAAATATGTGACGATGGTCTCGGGCCGCTTGATGGCTTCAACACAGTAGCTGGTCTTCAAGTCGGCTATGACTACGGTGTTCTTCCTCGCCCACGCTGTGAATTTTGATCTCAAGAAAGTCACGCTGAAATCTTGCTAGCTGCTTCTTTACCAAGTTGAACCAGACCGGACGCGCGTGCACATTTGGGTTAATGACAACGGCACCAATTATAAATTGAATGACACTAGAATAAGTTGCAGAAAAAGTCTTTATATACAAACAAAAAGATATAAAAAGAAATAGAATATAACAATCGGGAATCCTTTATCACTACAACGGACCGGAAGTTTCGTCTAAGAGTAGTATTTGTCTACTTAATTTGAGCTTTTGGTTGGTAATGTCTGTTCACTCCAATCGGAGTTTTAAAGTTTGTGTCGGTTCAAAATCTCTTATTCGAGCTTTTCATCGAAGCTTTACGGAAACTGCCGAAGATTGGTCTTTGTGTGAGGTGGGTAGCGGCGGTAATTCGTCTTATCCGTCTTAGCTCAGCGCAATAACTGGTCTCTGTTTAACTTTAACTCTTTTCGGTCGGTCGGTCTGCTGGACTCTTTATTGGCTCTCTTTCTGTTAGTTTACATCTTTAGCCAGGAACTCTATCAAAGGCGACTGTCTCTATCTCTACGTTCGTGGCTCCCCGGCTGGGAATCGTCACTCCCTTGTCGTTACATCTAGACTGGTTTCGTCTTGACTCGAACTCAACTCAAACTCAACTCAACTCAAACTTCAACTGAAACAGCAACTCCAACTAATTTTGGGCCTCCGGGGCTCTGTATTTATGCTCGTCCCAAATTCTCTTGGAGGAGGCATGATGGACGCGGGATATTCATGCAAATCAAATCTTTAGACAACGAAATCACTCCCGCTTTTGCATTTTGAGGCGGAGTTACTTCCTTCCCTTGGTTTAACCAATGAAGCAGCAATATTTCTAGTGACATCATTTCTTTCCGTCTTCTTCCTTTGATTCAACTGATTACATCATTTATTTTTCAGGTTTTAAGTCTGTTCACAGGAAAATTGAGAATTTCAGGATTCAACGTTTTTGGCCTCATCCAAGATTTGTGAAAATCTCTTTTCAGTAATACAAACAATGTTTTGGCTACAGTTTACTTTCTACTCTCACCAGCTGCAAGGCTCAGTGCTTCCAATGGTACGTTGTTTCCGCTTTGTCAAATAATGGCCGGCCGATGCGATGATTTCGTCTGACCTGCTGCCTACATCTGCAATGTTTTTAATTCACTCTATAGTCAGCTAGTTTTCGAGATTTCATTTTGCAATATTTTCGCTGAGTTCATATTGCAACCGAATAAACAATTTTATTACCTGTTAGACTTATTTTTCTCTCTGCTCATATTGAAACAATTAATCTGCACAATTAATAATACAACTAATAATAGTTTCTTTCGCTCCGTCGTACTAAAATAGTGTTATATTTTTTTGCATGCAAAAATAGCGTTACAAATAAACAGAATTGAGATCTACCGTAATATAGCGTGAGGTTTACCTCCCGTTTCGATTATAGCAAGAGGTCTACCGCAGCCTAAGAGGTATATAACATTGCATGTGTATACATATTTATTCAAACCTTATATTGATATTTATACGTCTATATATACTATTTATATTTATAAAGGTAGAGAGGTAAAAATAAAACACGCTATCAAATGCAATACATATTTTTGTAACATACAACGTGTGTTAGCACGTGCGATGCCGTGTCTTCATCAGTCGCTGACCAGGGTGATGTCACGGTTTTGGTAGCTATGGCGAGACCGCCACCCCTGGCGCCACCCCTGGCGCCACCAGCAGCGTTTGCCACCAGGCAGGGTATGAAGATAAACTTTTTGATTGACCCTCTTGTATATTCTCATAAAGAAGTAAATAAAACGATTTATTTTAGCGATAAACACTTCATATATTTTCTGGGAATGGCACGAATAGATCATTGGAATTGTTCTCATCATGTTCCAGCAAAAAATGATCAAGATGTCACTGGAACAGCTGACTACCAACATCTCGCATTTCATCATTTTAACATTCAACCACGATCGTTCAATTGCCTGAGTATGTGCTCCTGTCGCTGGATCGACCTAATAGTCACGTGAGGGGTGGGGCACGGTAGACCTCCGCACTGCACCTGGGTAGATGACATACTGAGGTAGACCTCAGGATGTAATAGCACTAAATAAACAATAATACCATCTTGTTTATCATTTTTAAGGAAACCTGCATATATATATATATATATATATATATATATATATATATATATATATATATATATATATATATGATTCCAGGCTTAGTTCATAGCGACTCCGACTAACACCAAATCGGTCGAGTTTCGATCACGTCCAGAAGCAAGTAGATGTGTCTAGCCACACTGATGAGCTGTGATACAGCGAAACAGTCATGTATATAGATGACTAATATATATATATATATATATATATGTTGATTGATTGATTGATTAATTGATTGATTGATTGATTGATTGATTACTTAGTTTCTGGTCATAATAAGATTAGACCAGTGCACATTTGTATTAAAATGTGTTCCATACAATCATATTATAGAAATTCTGAATATTTTCCATTTGTAAACGAGATATTACGGGACCTAGGTTTCTACCATGATTGGTGTATTCAGGCAATTTGCAATAACTGATTTTACCGTTTACCGTTCTTTTTAAGAACGCTCACGTAACGGTGTTTTTTTTAACGCTCACGTGGCAGAGAATTTTTGGACGCGCAGTTTTCAAAATTACAAGGAATTATGGCGTTTTCATTCATGGTTGTATGAACCGAAGAGATATTTTTTTTTTATGGTTACACTTAGTAATAATTTCCGTTTTTTCATTCAACAGTTCGCTTTTGCTTGGGAATAGCATTATCTCTGACTTTTCTTGGCACAGTCTGCATATTTTGCCACCGTTGTAAGACTTGGCTGCTTTTACTATACTCAACTTTATGTCTGTGTCTTTTCAATATTTTGATTTTAATTTCCACCCGTGGCTAGCCAATCTTGTAAAGTTTTTTAAGTTTTCTATTTTGAATGTAGACCTGTGATTGAACCACTTGGTCTTAAAAGTGTCTTTGGTTGAAGCCAAATATATTTTATTTGAACCAAAATATATTTAAAAAAACAACAACAACAAAAAACACCGTTAAGTGAGCGTTCTTAAGAAAAACGGTAAACGGTAAAATCAGTTATTGCAAATCTCCTGAAGACACCAATCATGGCAGAAACCTAGGTCGCATAATAACTCGTTTACAAATGGAAAAAAAAAAAAAAAAAAAAAAAAAAATATATATATATATATATATATATATATTAATTCAGATACTTTAATCCAAAGGAAAAAAGCAGGAAGGTAAATTCCAAAAACCCGATCCTAATTAATATTAAGAATTTTATTTTAATATTAAAAAATGATACAGGAAGAGAGCTCCATGTAATAAAATATTACAGAGCAAATATAAATTAAAAAAGGATTAATTCAATGTCATTCAACATCATTGAATTAATCCTTTTTTAATTTATATATATATATATATATATATATATATATAAATTCAGATCACATTTAGGGGAATTGTCTATTCAAACATGTCAGTTCGAGACATGCATTGTCCACCTCACTCAACCATAAATGGAGAAAAAATATTGTAAAAGAAGTGTTAAGGAACGTTGGTTACGACAGGGTCATAGATAGATAGATAGATAGATAGATAGATAGATAGATAGATAGATAGATAGATAGATGTTATTATTGTTATAATAATAGCATACTATATAGCAACTCAAAACGATCAAGTTTCAGTGAAATGTGATTCAATTACGGGTTCATATATAGATATTTACCCCACTCCCCCACTGGAGCGAGATGTGTCACAATATCATTTTGAACCTGGGGAACCCGACCGGGTGGAGACGGGAGAAGGAACAAAAATTCCCCAGTCCCCGCCGGTTGAGCTGGCCCCGGTGTCGAACACCTGGTCCGCCCCTCTGCTCGAATGGGGTGGCGCGGCCGAGGGACAATGTTCCCCGGGACTGGGCATCTGCACAGTGTAATTTTTTTCTCAGAAGCAACCCTGCCCTCGCGGACGGAGCTACAACTGAGCCACGCTTTGTCTTTGAGGATAGAGACGCAACTGAGAGATGATTTTTGGTTCTCACCCGACACAAAATGTGCCAGGTGAGTATGTAACATTTAATTAAGTTTAGGTTTAAGGTATATATAGCTAACTAAAAGGGGTAGGATTTTATATTATAGCAAATAGTTAAGAAGCAAAGAAAATATTTTTCATGTAACGATTTACATGTTCAGGCTTTTGTTAATATCTTCCATTTTACTGTGGGAGTTTTATTTGCATCTTTCAATTGCCAATATTAATTGGAGAGTGAAGTTGAATTACTATAGATTTTATTATTAAAGAATAGTTTATGTTGATACAATCGCGCCTTAAAAATGTTTTTCATACTTTCAAAATCAATATTTGATAAGATTTGGATTTTCTGTAGTCGAGATGGTAGTTTGGTATACTATGGAATTTTTAAGACATCTATTTTGCAGAGGACATTCGTTTGGGTTACGACAATTGCAAGAATTAGTATTTTTGTCGTTGATTGTAATAGAGTGGTTTAGATTGCTAATCTTGTTATATTGTTTTAGGATTTTATTGTTGTGATTTTTATTATCATTTCAAGATTATCAGTGCATCTATAACTAAGTTTCAGTGTATTTTATTAAAAATTTTGCTAATAGGTCTATTAGTTGGGAAGTGTTTATGAATTAAGTTAAGGAATGTATTGCCTAACTTAATACTAATATATATATATATAATTTTCACTCAACAAATTAACTAAAGAAGATTAATTATGCTTCGATAAAAAATCATTTAATGAATAATATCAATCATGCATTTAATATTGTTCCATCCAAGTCAAAAGGAAATCAACACAAAGTAATTTAATAAAAATCTGTTTTCCTTTTAATATAGGTTCTTCAAATTTGGAAAACTTCGCATTTAATTAACACAGCAAGTCATGAGCTTTTTGGGTTCGATGCCAAATATTGGATCGTACCACCAAAAAAAAAAAGAAATGTTTTACAATTTGATAAAAGGTATTTTTTTAATTTATTTTTATATATTTTAATTTTTTATCGTACTTTACATATTTGTGAATTTCGCCAAACGTTAATCTATTCTACTCGGGATAAAAGAGAAGGGATAATAAAAACGTGCAATGGGAAGGTTTTCAATTTAGAGAAGGAAAAATACTCTTTTTAATTGCATGTTTTACTTTCAGGGTGTAGACGATCATGAACCTCCACAGATTTCTTCTTCGGTAAAAGACTACCACATTACTAATAGCAGTTACAGTTACACTTGTCAAAGTTAAATTTGAGATTTGTTCAACAGCATATAAAACTCTGTCGGTTATTTAATGCCAAAACGTTGGCGGGATAGGGTATTTTTTTGTTTTGTTTTATCTTTTATTTTTTGAAATTCCTGGTTTTAGCGAGAAGGTTGATTTAGTCGCATTGTGGTGAATTTAAAAAAAAAAAATTAAAATATTATAAAAATTTAAAACAATTGACCTCATTGTCTATAATAACCCTACAACCATACAACTAAATTCTCTATAGAATACCAATGTAGTGTATCAATTTACAGACCCGTTCAGAGATTGTATTTCTGATACTAATAATACAACCACTACATACTTTAGTGTTACCACAACCACGCTCTCCTGTAGACTTACGAGCCACCTTTCTGAGCATAGTTCAATTAAACAACACATTTCTTAGGAAAACATAGCCATGTAGGTACTATTAGACAGATTTTAGTCGATAACACAATAATACTCACACATATACACAATAAAAAGAACCCTCAGATATTGGAGGCCAGCTATATTTAATCAACGCAACCCACACTCAATAAAATCACTTTTCAGTCTAGTCACAACACATTATGTTGTATTTAGACATATGGTTCTCTTAACATTTCGGTCTCTCATGTGGTGTGACATCATAGAACAGTATTACAAATTTACGACCTGCGTCTGCTATTCGGTGACTGTTATCGTCGTATAGCAATGTTTTATGTCAACACAAAATAACATCTTTGATGGTGGATGTCGTTATGTTAACGTCCCTGTAACCTCTCTGAAGATGAAAAAAAGAGAGAATATTTATTATATTTTCAGAGAGAGTTGGCTAGTTTGGTACAATTCTTAAGGCTTTCTAGCTTAAAAGACGATTTGTCATTACATATATAATGACAAATCGTCTTTTAATTTAGAAAGTCTTAGGAATTGTACTAAACTAACCAAGTCCCTCTGAAAATATAATAAATATTCTCCCTTCTTTTTGATTTCCTTTTTTGTTTTCCAATCTTTTCTATCCTCTTTACCTTATACAGAATTTTTTTTCAAAAAGAAAGGGGAAGTGCGATTTTCGAATTTTCTTTTTCAAAAATAACGTTTATTACCATCGTTATTAACTGCCTGATGAGACATTGTTTTTTCACTGTCAAAAGAAAATGTACACTTTTGCAGTATATTATAATTTGACATGTTCTAGACTATAACTTATAACATATATATATATATATATATATATATATATATATTAAATTAAAAAAGGATTAATTCAATGATGTTGAATGACCATTTCGATGTGAAAATCCCCACGGGGGATAACACATCACCTCAGCAACCGAAAAATCCTTTCAGAAAGACGCTCATAAGTTAAAATCAACAGGAGAGTCCATAATAATCATTATATATATATATATATATATATATATATATATATATATATATATATTGTAAAACGTACCAACAAAACAGTAGCTCTAATCATGACCGCAATCAGAAAAACCTACTGCTAACAAATCAGTAAAGTTAGTCGTCAAACCCAAAAGGTACTACCAAATGGGTAGAGGGGAATAAAAAAAAGAAACAAACAAAGCATAAGCTGTGTTCAAAAGAAAAACAAACCCAAGACGAAAACCTTAACAAGAAAGAGCTCAATACGAAAGTACGAAAGTAGAGCAAAAGATTATAGATTTAGTTCGTATATATATATATATATATATATATATATATGCACTGACAGCCTGATTAAGTACTCTGGAAGAATGGTAGACTTTGAAAAACAGTAGCTACTCTAGCATCTACGCATCGCTCATTCAGTAATAAATTAGAGCACTCTGGTCGAGTAAAATGATAATATACACGCTAAAAAGTCTGCCTTCTTCTACCGAGCGCCCATAGCCCAGAGGTAGAATCGCCGACTGACGCCAATTCGGTCGGGTTTCAATTCTGGGTAAATTGCAATCGGATGTCTAACCGTACTGATGAGCTCTGATACAGCGAAAATCTGTCTGCGGATGGATGGATATATATATATATATATATATATATATATATATATACAAGTAAAAAGGAAAGGTGTCTTTCATCTAACGTGTTTAACTGTATTTAGCTTCTTCAGAGATGTGTTAATAAGACTATGACTTAATTTTAAAAAAAAAACAAAGAGACCGTATGTTGATTAAAATTTGATTTCATTGCTCAGATACATGTCACGTGTAATAAAACAATAGATGATTTTCTAAAATATGTGAAACACACACACACACACACACATACATATATATATATATATATATATATATTCATCCGCAGACAGTCCTGTTTCACGGCTCATCAGTAAGGTTAGACATCCGATTGCTTCTAGCCAGAATAGAAACCCGACCGAACTGACATCAGTCGCTGCTCGCTAGAGGAAGTTGTTACTTAGTGTGTTATATACACAATGTAAACTCACGCCAGTAGCCGAGTGCGTTCAAATTCATTACTGAATAAACGATGCATGATTAGTTACTGCTTTTTTTAAGTCCACCATTTCTCTATAGTGCTCAATCGGCGTGCGAGAGCGTAAATTGTCATCTGCATACAGTCCTGTTTCGCTGCATCACAGCTCGTCAGTCCGGTTAGACATCCATTTGCTTCTAACCAGGATTGAAACCCTACCAAATTGATATCAGTCAGCGATTCTAACCTTTAAGCTATGTAGAGGTAAATGGATTTTACCGTGTTATATACACAATGTAAACACACGCCAGTAGCTGAGAGTTTTCAAATTCATTACTGAATGAACGATGCGTAAATGGCTGGGTAACTACTGCTTTTTAAAGTCCACAATTTCGCCATAGTGCTCAATCGGCGTGCGAGAGCGTAAATATATATATTTTGTATTTCGGCATCAATTCTTCTTTTATACAAGTTTCGTTAAAAATGACAGACAAGATGCTGTGATTAAGTTTTTAAAATAATTTTTCATATGATTTTATAATATTTCTTTTCAGTACATAAGTTATATAAATTTTTTCCTAATATGGTGGATAGGTGGTGGATAGTTGAATGAAAATTACTGATGTTATAACGCAAATAGCTCATCTTCATTAGAGCCGGGGCATAATTATCCCTTAGGCTAAAATAGGTTTCAGCCTAGAGTCCCTTAAGCATTTATAAAGCACTGATTTTAATTTTCTAGATGTTATAACTTCAAAATGGTTTTATAAACCGAATGGATAACAAAGCTGCTATCTATTAACCATCACAGATAATCGCTCCTACCCTCCATTAGCATGAATCAGGATAGTCTCTCTGAAAGCAAAACACTGCGCCTCCTCGGCTTAACTCTCACAACAGACTACAAGAGGAATGAATATATAGAATCCATATCTAAATCCGCTGCTTAGAAAGTCTGTTATCTGTGTAGGGCCAGGAAGATTTTTCCGCCTGAAACAATCCTGCACATATATAAATCTATCATCCGCCCGTGCATTGAACACTGCTCTGGTTGGGTGCTCTTGCTATCCACTTATGTGTCCTTGATAAAATCCAACGAAGAATTTGTAATGTAATAGATCCCGACTTGGCGGCTCAGATGCAGTCACTTTCTCACCGGCGCAATGTGGCTTCCCTGTGTCTCTTCTATAAATACTTTCACGGTTTCTGCTTCGATGAACCTAGCTCACTGGTGCCCCCTATGTATAAATTTACTCGAGCCACAAGTTTAGCAACTAGGTCTCACCCTTTTATTGTGGAACCAATAAATTGTAAACGCAAATTCTTCTCTCAGCTTTTTTCTCGCACTTCCCACCTGTGGAATTCCTTTCCATTTACTTGCTTCCCCGACAGCTACAATCTCCAAGAATTTAAATGTAAAGTCAGTAGTCATCTCCTATCTCACTCACCTGCATCCTCTCTCTCTCTCTCTCTTTCTCTTTCTCATGCTCCTTTCTCCGTCACTCTCATCAGTATTCTCATCCTTCTCTTACCCACTTCCTGACACCCCCTATAACCTGTCACTCTTTCTCATAACTTTCCTCCTATGTAACCCCCTGCGCACCAGTGGCAGTAAACTGCCTTGCTTGAAGCAATATGATTATAAAAAATATAGATAGATAGATAGATAGATAGATAGATAGATAGATAGCTCGACAGCCACAATCTCCAAGAATTTAAATGTAGAGTCAATAGTCATCTCCTATCTCATTGACCTGCATCCCCACTCTCCTGATCCTTTCTCCGTCCACTCCACTCTCATCAGTATTCTCATCCTTCTCTTACCCACTTCCTGACATCCCCTATAACCTGTTACTCTTTCTCATAACTTTCCTCCTATATAATCCCCCCCCTGCAAAACAGTGGCAGTAAATATAATTATAAAAAAGATATAATTATAAAATTCATTTTATATTACATGACCATTATATTGCAGTCGATATGCCTACAGATATGTTTATAATGTATCATCTATATGCAGATATACAGAACACACACACACACACGCGCGCGCAAACGCACACACACACACATATATATATATATATATATATATATATATATATATATATATAATTTTAATGCAAATAATTTGTCACTTAAACTGAGCTGTTTCATGACGACTTCGAAGTCTCGTCAGGGCACCGTTATTATGTCTTCCTGACACTCCTTATAACCTGTCACTCTTTCTCATAATTTTCCTCTAATGTAACCCCCTGCAAAACAGTGGCAGTAAAATTCCTTGCTTGGGGCGATATGATTATAAAAACAGTAAAAGGATATCAATATAACAAATTGGCTTACGGCTATTTCACGTTAAAACACCGATTCTCGTAAGACCACCGAAGTTAAGCAACGTCGAGCTTTGTCAGTACGTAGATGAATGACCGCTTGAGAGGATCGGGTGCTGTAAGGTTGGATAATGGTTCGGAATTTTGAATCTGTGACCCGAGTTCTAACTACCTTTACGTTTGTTAGATTCACTTACACGCAAATACCCTTCGAAGAGGTACGTTGAATACACCGGTTCTTGCTCGATCACCGAAGTTAAGCAACGTTGAGCCTGATCAGTACTTAGATGGGTGACCGCTTGGGAATACCAGGTGCTGTAAGTGTATAGTTGTTATAACTTATAAATAGTTTCATAACCTGAGATAATTATAATAAACTAATATTGTTTTTATGTTTAAATTGTTTTTCTAGGGTCGTGTTGAACTATGTTAGTTGGTTGTTTTGTTTTATGAATGCAAGGAATTCAACTGAAATTCGAACTCAGCTCCCCCATTTCTCGTTCCGAGCCGATATCTACTGCACTACACTGAGTAGGGAACATAATTTCATTAGCCAAGGAGCACCAAAACGCCATAATCCGGCCCCGATCAGAGATATTTTAACTTAAAAGAACACATCCTAACGGTGTAATATCTTATTTATAATACGACTGCTTTTGCCCATATGTGTTTCTTCAATAATCTCAGAGCAAACTATGGTTTACACAACAATTCTCAGTGAGTCTTAAATGCAGTTTAAGTATTTGTCGCACCAGAGACACATACGGATTTGATTTCAGCGTTTATCTTTCCTATACTAGATGCTAAACTCAACTAGAAAGTATAATCACATCTGTTCTTTAACTCTTAGGAGAGGAGAAAAGTTGCTTGTGTGACAGTAAATGCAACTATTTTAGCGTGAGCTCGAACCCAGGTTCGCCGACTTTTCGCACGGAATCGCTAACCATTACCCAACATGGACATTTATAAGAACAATTAACTGATTAAAAAATACAAAAATAAAAAATGCAAACTAGAGAGAGTAATGTGAACGTCGTTATCCATGTCTATCATTTTGAGTATCATATGACAATTCTGTCTTTCCTGGAACTCCATCTCTTCATTGTCTAGTCAATCAGTTAAGTGCCATTGTTTGGGCGATTATGTCTCGAAAGAAACATGACTGACTGGGCAGAAGATTTTCCCGCAGTAGGTTGCCATTACTTTTTGTGGTAGACTGGTTGCTAACCAAAGCTATAGAACCCGATCGGTCCTGCTATTTAACCCATAGCTGGAGGGAAAAGTGATGGATCAATACATTTTCCAAGAGTATTTGCGTGTAAGTGAATGGAACGAATTCAACTGGAATTTGAACTCGGCTCTCCTTGTCATTGTTTTGAGCCGATATCTACAGTGCACATTGTCCAGTTAAAAAACGGAAATGAAGTTCAATTTTTTTTTTAATCATTTCACCCCAAGCAAGGCATTCCACTGCCACTATTGCGCTTGCTTGGGGCTACATAGGGGGAGGTAAATAGGAAGAGTGGTTAGATATAGGAAATGTCAGAAGTGGGGGTGATAGATAGTTGGGTGGGTGGGAAGAGTGTTTGAAAGAATGGAAGTTAGTTTGTTAGGAGGTGTCTATTGACCTTACATTTAAACTACTGGAGATTGTAGCCGTCGGGGAAGCAGTCATGTGGAAGAGAATTCCACAGTCGGGAAGTGCGAGAAAAGAAACTATTGGAATAGAAGTTGCGGTTTCATTTTATCTGTTTCACTGTAAAAGGGTGAGATCTAGTTGCTAACCTAGTATCTCGTGCAAATTCGAACCTAGGGGGCACCAGTGATCTAAGTTCATCGGAGTAGAAGCCGTGAAAGTATTTATAGAAGAGACACAGGGAAGCCACGTCGCGCCGGTGAGAGAGAGACTGCAGGCGGTCTGCTAAGTCGGTATCGATCACATTACAGATCCTCCGTTGTACCTTGTCGAGAAGCCCCAGGAGAATAGTAGGGGCACCCAACCAGATATGGCAACAGTATTCAATGCACGGGCGGATGGTAGATTTATAAATATGCAGGATAGATTCAGACGGAAAAAACCTCCGGGCCCTGCACAGAGAACCGACTTTCATAGCAGCGAATTTAGCAATGAATTCGATTTACAGAACATTCTTACACCCACTGAAAGTTGAAGCGAATAGACACACAAGTGGAAAAGGAAGAGCGTTATACAGGCAGGCAGGCCTACACCACGCATAATATTTGGAACGAAAGAAACCCTGCTCAGGAATTGTTTAGTCTTTCAAAAACCTCTAAGCTATTAATCATCGCATCCAGCGTTAAAAATAGCGGAACTCAACACTTATTTCACATTTGAGTTGATGTCATCTCCTGCCAATTCTGTCAGACTGAAGGTTAGGGTATATAAATCGTTTGCAGTTGATATCAACTGTACTTTCAATACTATGCAAGTTGAAATCCATTTGACACGTAGTGGGAAACAGAAGTTACGCTTAATATGAGCAGAAACCTTTCTTATGGTATCAAAAGTGTTCACGGGAAAGAAATTGTTCCTTGTCAACATAGAAACGAGTTCACTACAACCTTTCTACTTCACACTCTTTTACCGTTGAAATAGTTAAATGTAACCGTCTCTTCTACTCTAACAGTTTCTTTCTTCGCACTTCACACCTGTGGAACTCCCTACCCTTTCTTTGCTTCCCTGATAGCTACAACCCCCAAAAGTTTAAATGCAACGTCAATTACCGTTTACTAATTCCCTGAATTTCATCCAACCAACTTTTATCCCTTCTTCAACAACAACTCTCTCTCTCTCTCTCTCTCTCTCTCTCTCTCTCTCTCTCTCTCTCTCTCTCTCTCTCTCTCTTTTCTCTCCTAATGGCGGTCCGCCTTGCTTGGAATGATATGATTTGAAAAAAAAAATTATGCTTTATAGTCTTGACATAGTTCAAAAGCTTTTTCGTGTCCTTGTGGGTAATGGATTCATTTCCACCCTACAATCCCTTCCCCACAAATAAAACGCTGTTATCTGTCTGTACTATTTCATAGTAGATGTTCGCATGAACTATATTCATTGGTTCCACCAGTTCAGTCCTTCACAGCTAGGGCCCGCCAGTCGTCTCATTCTCATATTCTGTTGATAAGGAGAAAATTCCACTGACAGCTTCTTCCTTAGAACTGTTACATTGTGGAACAAACCCCTGAGAAGGTGCTTCTTCGTTCATTATAATTTTAACCTGTTCAAGTCTCTGGTCAATCGTTAACTATCCTATATCTTCTAATATGAACCTCTTGATCTCTACTTGTGCGCAAATTGCAGCAACCTCGTTTAGTAAAAATTCTACATTGAGTGGATCTTGGGCCTTTTACTTTGTAAAAACAAAAGTAAAAAATAAAAAACAGAGAAAAGTCTTGCAGATAATGTTTATCTTTATGCCAAACTAGCAGTATAGCCCGGCGTTGCTCGTGTGTAATGAAAGCTTTAAAACTAATCCATGGTCCTAGAGCTCAGATTCAGCCTAAAGAATATTTGTGTGAAGTTTGGTGAGAATCGGATAAAAATTATGGATCTGTATAAAGGACATACAGACAGATAAACAGACACACACACAAACATATTGCCTTATATATATATATATTATCGATTTTCTGTACTATTGTAAGAACTGCAACCTTGAAACTTCTGGATATCGTTTCTTATGTCTTTGTCTATGAGTGTATCAAATTTGATTAAAATCGGACCACTCCTTCTATGACCCGATTTTTTCGATTATCGATTTTCGATATTTATCGGGGGTACCTCGACACAAAACCTGGCTAAGAACACTCGCAGACGCTTATAGTACAACTGTGTAAATTTTCAAGAAAATCGGTTCAGCTATTTCGGAATCTATAGGTAACGGACACACACACACACACAGACATATACTCACGCACACACAGACAAAGTTCCATTTATAAATAAGTTTAGATCTGTTGAAAAGTTCAAGGAACGGTATTGGTAAAGCAGACAATCCGTGCGAGTCTGTGGATGAAGCATAAGTTACAAAGTGAAATTTCCAGCCAGATAGAACCGTTCCTCGACAACAACAAAAAAAAGAAGAAAGAACAGAAAGGTACAGAAATAAAATTGAACGTGACCTCAACAAATCGTACAAGCCTGGATTTGAGAAGGTCAAGGTACCACCAAATACGGCAACTGCAGTGGTTGAAAGATCAAGGTATGAGATATAATGTCGATATAAGGTTAATGGCTGTTCTCAGTCTGTGAAAGCAGTTGTCAATTGCAGTAAACCCCATTTAAGTCCCTCTGCGGAAGCAGTACTAAACAAAGATCTCGAATTCGCGACTACAATCCTGCAACACCTGTACTCAAAATAGTGTGACAAAATCTTACCGTTAGTCAATATATTGAACATAGATAAAATTATATTCATCAGTTTTGAATTTTAAATGGCTTTTTATTTCTCTTGGTTTTACGTAAAACTTTTAGTAATAATATTAGTAAAAAGAATGAATGAATGAAATAGGGAGAGGCTATTTTGCTGGTCCTGATTGGTTGTTTTAATCAGCGGCATATCAACATAGTTATTTCATGCCGAAATCTAAATATTTTGATTGATTTGATTGGTTGATTTTGTTTAGCGCCATATCAACTTCTATGGCTTATTTAATGCCGATATCTAAATATTTTGTACCCAATTTTATGTCTACAACTACAAATTTTATACTTAATTTTAGTAATTTTCTAGTTTTGGTTTGGTTTATTTTACTTCACAGCATATCAAGCTCAATGTTTTATACGAAGCTATCCTAAAAATCTTGCCGGTATTATATTTAATGCCGGCAAGATTTTTAGAATAGCTTCGTATGAATAGAAGATACATTCTTTGTAAGAATTTTTTTGTAAAGAGGGTTTTTTGCCTAGAGTCATGTTTCATTACTGTATTTCCCAGTGGTTTGGTTTGGTTTTGAAATAAGAAAGAATAAAAAATTTTTAAGTGTATCTAAAAAATGTTTAACTATTGAAATATTTATAAAGATTCAAAATACCTAAGTCCCTATTTAACCCTAGCCTATATGTATTTAATTTTAAAATCCAGTATTTTTCTTTCTTTCTGCGTGAGTATGTGGAACTAAAATCGGAATCTATCAGTAAACATTTGCATTTTCTAATGTGTGTTTTTCCTTATACATATTAAAACAGAATACGTGGATTATCATTATGCTATATATATATATATATATATATATATATATATATATATGTGGGCGTATCTGACTACCGAGCACAACGGGCACGGGTCTGGGCCGATCCGTGCAATCATAGTGAAAATCCGGGCAAGGAAAAATGTCTTCGTCAAAAATCAAACTAAACAATTCACGAAGAAAGAAAGAAAGAAAGAAAGAAAGAAAGAAAGAAAGAAAGAAAGAAAGAAAGAAAGAAAAACGAAGAAAACATCCGAATGAACGCAGCAAAAATCTGTTTGTTTATTTATTAATTTTGGGAGAAAAGATTGGTTATACTCAGAAAGTCCGAACCCGATTTCCAGCTTTCGTTCGCGTTCTGTGCCTAATTTCCATTGGAATAGCCGAAAACATCCGCAAAAATCAGAGTTTCTGGAAACGGATGACACTGATGACGTCATCACATTGTCAACTAATAAATCCGGGCAATTTTCTCTGTGCCCGGTTTTTTTAGCATCAGCTACGGCCCTGTATATATATATATATATATATATATATATATATATATATATAAACGTTAGGCCATGCGTGTTTAAGAATATTTACTATTTATTTTTCTCTGGAAAAAAAATAAAACTAAAATTACAGAATGAAAAACAATTTTCTACGATAAAAACAAAAACCCTTAATTATTGCTTTTACAGGAAGCGCCATCCAAACAAATCCATTTTGTTCTGCCTTGTTTATTTTTTAACTTTTGTTACAGGAGAACAACAATGCGTGACGTGGGAAAATGGATGACTGAGCAGGGTTTGGCAAAAATAATATGACCAAATTTATTAACAGCCACACAGGGGACATGTGTGTGTAGAATGTCATGATCATCTACGTCATATAGAAAAAGTAGAATGATGATGATGGTGATGATGATAATAAATCAGCAAACCAATCAACTAAAACAAGAAAAAAAATTCCACGCATAACTCTCTGTTCGTGAAAGAATTACTCTTAAGTTATATTTATTTATTTTCTTAAAAAAAGACTATTTACATTCTTCACCGGTTTAAGACGTTGTTTTGTTAAAACGGAACCTTTTCTCTTCACGCATAGAAACCTGGATAAAAACGAGCCTACAATATTGTAGAGAGGAACTAGAAGCACAGAAGGTTGAAGAAATGTTTTAGAAAGTAGGGACTTTATTAGCAGATACTGAGGATATAAGCAGTTGATAATCACAGTTATGAAGGAGGTTTGGATTAAAAGACATGATGAGAGTTAGTAAAAAGCGCCAATTGAAATTATTAGATTTAATATTAAATTTAATCTATTAGCTTGAAATTAAAACTAAAATAAAAACTTCAAGAGATATTTTTCATTTTTTAAATTCACATTTTTTTAAATTCACATTTTTTTAAATAAATATCTGTTAAAGGAAGAGTTACTTTAAATTCTTTTTTTAAGAAGGAACTATTCACATTCATCACCGATTTAAGACGTTGATTTAGAACGGAACCTTTTCTTTTCATGCATAGAAACCTGAATGTAAACAGGGATAAAATAGAGCCTACAATATTGGAGAGAGGAAATAGAAGCGCTGAAGGGGGAGAAATATTTTAGAAAGTAGGGATTTTATTAGGCGATTCTTAGGATATCATCAAAAGTTTTCTTCTATGTGTCTTGTCTTTTCGGGACGTAGGCGATCATGGCCTTCCACGTCTCCCTATCCCCGATGGCTCTTAGCACGCTTTCTCCTGTAATATCACACACTCCCCATTCTGTCATCCACCTGCTCAGACCCTTCAAATATGTTATCCGCTGCTTTCCTCTGTCTATTTTCCCCTCTATCTGGCCTGTTAGTATCAGGTTCTCCAAGCCTTCCTTCCTCATTGCATGTTCCAGGAACTTTAGTTGTCTCTTCTTGATGCTCAATTTTAATTTCCTTTTTGTTTTCATTCTTTCCAACACCACGATATCCGCAGCATCCTTCTGTAGAACCACATTTTAGCTGCTTCAAGTTTTCTCTTCATTTTTGTTGATATTGTCCAACATTCACTGCCATATTGAAGAACTGACAGAGTTGTGAGTTCAAGACCAGGCTACAGCAGGGTGAACAAGTAACTTACAGGGTTAGAGGGAGATAACTCATGACTTCTAAAATAGGTACTACTACGCAAGGGATGAGAATGATATACCCCAGTGATTGTAATAAAGGTCTCGGTTTGAAATTCCTAGCACCTGAAGAAGGCCGGAGCGTACAACAGCCGAAACGTCGTACAAATGGCAACAAAGATTAGGACAATATTCCGAATAATGTAGAATACTGTAAATACTACCTCATCTCAGAAATATAAACAAACATTTATTTAAATGAATATACTTGCAATTCTGTTGTATACATTTTAACATACTAGCTGTGTACCCGTCCTACGAACAAAGAAACGCTAAAGTTACCACAGAAATTCTCTTGCCTCTTAAAAAATTCTATAAATTTCCAGTAAGACATCCATTTCATAAAGTTCTTTTTAAGAGCATCTCGGCGTGGTGTAATAGTTAGCAAGCTTGTCTTGCGAGATCATTACGAGTGAGTTCTATTCTCACTGGGTGCTCCAGACTTTTGGCTTTGTGCCACAACTAAACTACTCTTAGAAAACCATAATATTATCTGCCATAGATTTCCTACCGAGTAGTCAGTTAAGTGCCATACGTGATACACGTTTTGGGTGATCAAATCTCGAAAGCGACGTGACTGACTGGACAGAAGATTTTCTATCCTGCTCTTTAAACTATAGCTGAAGGGAGAAGAGACGGATTGTATTAATAAGTAGTAATTAGTGGGGGATCAGTTTATTACTTAATAACAATAGAAAACTGATACCCCACTTTTTGTCCAGTAGAAGCTTTACTCATGTTTCAAACTATTATCTTCATTCAGTCAGTTAAGTGCCATACGTGATACACGCTTTGGGCGATCATGTCTCAAAAGAGACATGACTGACTGGGCAGAAGATGATCCCGCAGTCGGTTGCCATTGCTTTCTGCGTTAGACTGGTTGCCGACCAAGGCTGTAGAACCCAATCTGTCCTGTTATTTAACCCATAACTGGAGGAAAGAGATGGATTAATATCTTTCCCAGGGGTATTTGTGCGTAAGTTAATGCAAGGAATTCAGCTGGAATTCGAACTCGGCTCCCCGATTTGTCGTTACCGGTTAGGCATGACCAATTAAAGCAAACTTAGACATGTTAAGACAAGCTTTGAATCCAGTTACCAGGTATGCGTGGGCTGAATAATCTTTGACCAGTGCCCCGTGTTTCGCACTCGGGTTCCCCACATAAAAACCGACCTTGTGTCACAACTCGCTCCAGTGTGGAAGCAGGGTAAATAATTATTTTATATAATTGTCAGTATGCTAAGTTGAATTTCCTACTCTGGACATAGCTACATATAGTCACCCATAAGAGAAACCTTCCAATAATTTTGAATGTTTATATTATTATTAATAATGATAACTGATTTAGTAAACTTACATTTTTTTTTTCACTTGTTTAAATAACTCAATGCCGTTTTTAGAAAATCTAATTAAGCAGATTATTTTGTCGTATTTATATAAATCATTATTTTTTCCCCGGATTCATTCGACTAATTTGTTGTAATGTAAAACAGCAGACGACAATGCTTGAGATTTTCCAATATACGATTGAATTTCTGCAGGCAGATGTAATTTTTTCTACGCAAACACGATGAATTAAGAATAAAATTAATTACAGAAATATAAGTTATATATGCAATTTTTGACAATGTAAATTAAAAATAAATAACGTCGAAAAATATTTATTAAAATAAGCTTTTAAAAATTGGTATTTAAAATAACTATCACCGCTAATGTTGTAAATATCATTTGTTTGTAATATATATTAACAAGCATTCATCGCTACAAGGGACGTATAGACACTTACGAGAATTTATAAAATATTTACATTTATTTATTATCTTTTTAATATTTTTCAAAGTGTGCAGAAATGAAGTGGGGCAAAATTTCTATATTACAATCAGTATATAAACTGATCACTTTTTTGCGACAACAATAGTTTCCATACATTTATATTCCAGAGAATGAAAATAAATCTAAAAGACATGCCCTTGTAGCTAACCAATATTTGATTGATTGGTGCATTTTTACGGCTTATCAACCCTTTGCAGGCTATTTAAAGTAAAGCAAGTTTTAAACTAATTAACCCATATCTGGGGGAGAAGTAGTGGGACAATACCTCATCAGAATTTGATAAACAAACAAGAAAGTGTGCAGATATAAAATAGAGGGTCAATACTATATTACAATCAGTATATAAATTGATCCCTCACTTTGTGGTCACGGTAGTTTCTATACATTTATATTCCAGAGAATATAAACAAAGCTAAAAGATATGCCTGCGTAACTAATCAGTATTTCATTGATTGTAGATTATTTAAAGCCAGAAAATATCTTCATTAGAATTTTTCTCTTTTTTTTTTTTTTTTTTCTTTTTTGAGATAATAATGGTATGCATTGTGGTGCAGTGGATATCGGCTCATAACGAGAAATCGGGGAGCCGAGTTCGAATTCCATTGCATTCACTTACGCACAAATGCCCTTGGGAAAGGTATTAATCCGTCTCTTCCCTCCAGTTATGGGTTAAATAGCAGGACAGATTGGGTTCTATAGCCTTGGCTGGCAACCAGTCTACCGCAGAAATCAATGGCAACCTATTGCGGGATAATCTTCCGCCCAGTCAGTCATGTCTCTTTCGAGACATGATCGCCCAAGCGTGTTTCACGTATGGCACTTAACTGACTGAATGAATGATTAAAGTAGACATGCATAAAGAAATAAAAGAACTGACAGGAAAAGAATCGTGCTCTTCAACAGGATGTATAAAATCCAAGGATGGAACAATTATATTGGAGAAAGAGGAAATACTGCAACGATGGGAAGAATATATAAAAGGTCTTTTCCACGACAAGAGAGACCAACTGTTAATATACAAAGATGTGGACGGACCAGAAACACTAAAGTCTGAAGTAGAATTTGCAATAACCAAACTGAACAGAAACAAAGCAGCTGGACCAGACGGCATAGTCATAGAACTGCTGATAGCCCTGGAAGAATTTGGCATAGAGAAAATTACAGAAATAGTAAATGAAATTTATAATAGTGGTGTAAAACCAGATGACCTCAGCAAATCAATCTTCATAGCGCTGCCTAAGAATCCAGGAGCAAACGAGTGCAAATTCCTCAGAACCATGAGTTTAATGAGCCATGTGACAAAACTGATCGTCCGAAGAACTTGTCCCGATGTTTTATTGAATCTACAAAGGCGTTTGACAAAATATGCCACAAAGAATTGATGGAGATGCTTGGCAGCCTCGGAATATTTGGGAAAAATCTAAGAGTAATCAAGAATCTTTACTGGCAGTAAACTGCCTGCATACGGACAGGCAACGAATTCAGCAAATATACTAAAATTAGAAGGGGCGTAAGACAAGAATGTGTCTTTTCACCGGATCTATTCACCTCATACAGCGAGACTATTCTGAGAACCTTAGAAGTTATGCCAGGATTCGTCATCGGAGGCCACAATTTAAACAATATATGGTATGCAGATGATACAGTGATGATAGCAGACACAGAAAGAAAACTACAAGACCTCCTACAGAAGGTAGCTGAAGAGAGTGACAAGAAAGGGCTACAAATAAACTGCAAGAAAACCGAATGCATTGTCATCAGCAAAAAAGGCAGCTCAAAATGCCAATTACAGGTGAGGGACTCTAAAATTAAGCAGGTACAGAAATTTATATACCTAGAAAGTGTTCTAACAGAAGACGGAAAGTGCGACACTGAGATCCGAAGGCAAATTGGCATGGCGAAAGAAGCATTCCAGAAGTTGAGTAAAATATTAAGAAACAGGACAATTTCACTAGAAACAAAGAGGAGAGTACTGGATTGCTATGTGATGTCGATTCTTCAATATGGCAGTGAATGTTGGACAATATCTTCGAAGATGAAGGAAAAACTTGAAGCAGTTGAAATGTGGTTCTACAGAAGGATGCTGCGGATATCATGGACCGAGCATGTGAGCAATGACGAGTTTTTAAAAAGGGTGGAAACGAAAAGGAAATTAATACTGAGCATCAGAAAGAGACAACTAAAGTTCCTGGAACATGCAATGAGGAAGGAGGGCTTGAAGAACCTGTTGCTAACAGGCCAGATAGAGGTGAAAAGAGACAGAGGAAAGCAGCGGATAACATATTTGAGGGACCTAATCAGGTGGATAACGGAACGAGGGTTACATGGTGCAACAGGAGAAAGCGTGCTAAGAGCCACCAGGGACAGGGAGATGTGAAAAGTCATGATCGCCTACGTCCTGAAAGGACATGGCACATAAAAGAAGAAGAATGGCTTAGTGATCCAAGTCTTACTAATTAATCCATAGCCGGGGAGTGGTGAGGTAAATTTATAACTTCTACAAGGGGTATTTGCTCATAAATGAATATAACGAACTCAACGTGAATTTGAACTCAACTCTCTGATTAACATTTTGAGCTATTATTGATTACACTATCCATACATCCAAGCCTACAGTCCAGTTATTCCCAAGCGGTCACCCACCTAGGTAATGACCAGGTTCGACGTTGCTTAACTTCAGTGATCGAACGGGAGACAAGTGTTCCAACACGATGTGAAAGTAAGCCATGCTTGAATAACGGTTATTTTTTATCATTCTTTTAGCATCCTTTTAAACGCCATAATTTAAATATTTTGTGACACGATAACTAGGCGTATATT
Organism: Ascarosepion bandense; assembly: GCA_037127315.1. Classification (NCBI taxonomy): domain Eukaryota; kingdom Metazoa; phylum Mollusca; class Cephalopoda; order Sepiida; family Sepiidae; genus Ascarosepion; species Ascarosepion bandense. The sequence continues at coordinate 804,814 of JBBBDQ010001767.1, read as the reverse complement.
AAGGTGCTTAGTAAAATATGTATTTTATTATAATAGATTAGAATGGAAAATAGTTTAAAAACATATTTAACAAAAGTGAAAAAGAAGAGGAAAAAATAAATAAATAAACGCTTTTTCTTTTATGAGGAAAATTGTGGAAGAGACAAGAGTATCCGATTACTGTTTTAAATCCTACCACTCTTCCGGTAAATATTTGACTCAGTGATTTAATGTGATAAAGAGATAAAGTTCAGGAAAGTTCGGGGGATGGGTCTTCGAATGACCAGGTCAAAGGCTGTCTTTTACTGTATCTTGACCACACATTAAGAATTTTCCGGCGGAAGCTTTATTAAGATAAAAAAAAAGATAACTGAAATTTCAGACTTACAGTCGCCAATGTTTATCACCGGTGGTCTAAAGCATTTCTGGATTTCTGGATTTCTGGATTTCCGGATCAATTTTAAATAAATTCAGGTAATTTTTCCGAGTCAGATCAGTAGAGTAGAGTTGAGTTTCAAGTTAGTTCCGCCGGGCGTGTGCTTGAAGTAAGAATCTCCGTTCGTCTTGTTTCGTTCAGTTCGGATTTGTTGATCTCCATTAATTAGAGTTAGAGCTGTGTGTCACATTCGCCTGCCCCAACCGAAAAGGCTAACTCTAAACAAAATAAAGCATCCTTTCAACTCATCCAAGTTGTGGAATTGTGTTACTTATAGTTTAATCTTGTACCCCCAGCTTGAGGCTCCGACATTTTCAACAAACTCCCGGCGAACATCACAGCGTGGAGAACGGCCGCCGGAGAAAATTGTTAGGACGGTCCGTTGGGGTGTTACAATTTTAAACACCATAGTTTTTTAATTCTTTTATTTTTTAAACGCCATATTTTTTTTCTTTTAAACATCATATCTCTTCTGAAAGTAGACGGTCATGGCTATCCACAGATTCTTTTCCTACCCTGATTCCAATTCTTTATCCACAGATTCTTTTCCTACCCCGATTCCAATTCTTTATCTGTGAATTTCTGGGATCTTTGGAAATATAGTGGAGTAGTTTCTAACTCTGAGTTCTTTATTTAAGCGTCTAGACAAGTCTATTTGCATCAAATGGGGTGATCAGTTTTCTATTGTTATTAAGTAATAAACTGATCCCCCACTAATTACTACTTATTAATACAATCCGTCTCTTCTCCCTTCAGCTACAGTTAAAAGAGCAGGATAGAAAATCTTCTGCCCAGTCAGTCATGTCTCTTTTGAGACATGATCGCCCAAGCGTGTATCACGTATGGCACTTAACTGACTGAATGAAAATAATAGTTGGAAACATAAGTAAAGCTTCGACTGGGCAAAAAGGGGGGGGGATGAATTTTCTATAGTTATTAAGTAATAAACTGATCCCCCACTAATTACTACTTATTAATACAATCCGTTTCTTCTTCCTTCAGCTATAGTTTAAAGAGCAGGACAGAAAATCCTCTGCCCAATCAGTCATGTCTCTTTCGGGACATGATCGCCCAGTACGTGTATCACGTATGGCACTCAACTGACGTCGCAAATAACTGTTTGAACTGTTAGGTAAGCTTCGTCTGTTTGTGAAAGATATTAGAACAATCCATGACTTATACTGGAACAAGCTATCTGCATACGGATATAAAATGAATTAAGCATATATACAAAGGAAAAATAAAATAAAATTAAGACAAGTGTGAGACTTCTCGCCGGACTTATTATTCAGCCCTTACAATGAGGTTTAGAGAATTAGTATACATATCAGAATTCATTATTAGCGACCACAATCATAAGATTAGAATGTGTTATGACTCATTTTCTTACGGTTATAAAATCAGTCTTACTTAGGCACTCACCGTGACGTCTGTAAAAAAAATGGTCTTAAGTTAAAAATGGACTTTGAGTTCTTTATTTAAGCGTCTAGACTAGTCCAATGTTTTTTGTTTCCATTTTGTCCTTTTCAACCTGTATTTGTAAATACTCTTCAGAAAGATCCACCTTCGAATAAAAATCTTCCACCGTTTAATTTCGCAAAATTTCCTCGTCATTTCGTAATGGCCAGTTATGGGATTCTAAGCACCTGTTTAACCCTCTTGAAAAATCTGCATAAATTCGAATTTTATTCAGTTTTTCTATTTACATAAAATCCTGATGCTGCACATTTTGAATTGTTAATCTTTTCTGTTTCACGTCTGTGTCATTTTTCTTTGACTTGATTCAGGGCTGCAAATGATAGACTCTGTTTTGCTTTAAATACTGGCGTCGAAACATTTTTTTCACTTGAAATTTCGCTTTGAATTTGGAACACCGACCGATGTCATTCGGCAGAACATTTTTTCAATTTTTCTTTAAATTTTCGCTCTGTTTTTTTTTTTTTTTTACTGGTCACTTGTCCATTTATATTTTTTCAATAAAAATTTATAGGTAAACCTCATAGCTCAAATAATTCTATCCGGTCAGTACCGTATAAGTTCGTAGTATTTTTTAACTCTTAAGGATTTTACACATTTATTACAGATTAAGATGTTACATGTCATTCCCCCCCCCCCACAAAAAAATAAATGAATTTCCCATAATACACTTAATACACTGCTGACGACTTTCAAAGTTCTTAATATAGGTTTGCCGATTTTTTCTATGTGGTTTCATTTATAATCGTGATAACACTACCAATGTCTAATAGCATTTTACATAAACATTATTAATTTTCACATACACAAATTTTCTTTCTTTTTTTTGTGTGTTTCTTTTTTCATCGTAACATTGAGTACGAATTTTTTCCTGTGAAAATTTTTTCTTGCTTTAGTTTTACTGTATAACTTTATATGTTCTACTTTACCACATTTGTAGCACTTCGAATTTTTAAAGGGACAGTCGTCTCCGAAATGTAACCTTTCACATCTGAAGAATGAATTAATTTTCTTTTTTGTACATTTTTCTTTCGTTTGTATGTATGCACCATGTTTTTTTTTTCCTGAATTTCTTCGGCATCGCATCTTAGATTAAGGATTCTGACATTCGTCTTATATTCTCTTCAGTGTAAGTTCATTATTCCATTAGAGTTTTGTTAGAATTTTTGCCCATATTTCAGCATCTTTAACCCTTGAACGAAAATTACCCTTTTAAACATATCCGGTATCAGTTTGTTTAGTTTGAATTTTTCCCATTCCTTGTTGACGATTTTAGCACATGTGATAAAATCGTTTTTTGTTTTTTTACGTTTGATTCATACATTTCCAATGAGTGTTGAATAAAGAGCTTTTATCGCTAAATTTCATAATATTCACTGTTTCTTCAAAACAAATTTCTCGTGTTTGTTTGTTTGTTTGTTTGTTTGTTTTTTGGCAGTACGAAATTACTGTGTTTGTCACGTTCTCCCGTTGCTAACTTTCTCAACAAAAGTCATGTTTTTCTCGTCTTCCTAGTCTGCGTTCTTCTCGGAAAATTTGATCGTATCTTCGATAAGCGATCAATATTTACCAATCCACAATACAATTAATGGCTATTGAATCAAATATAAACAACCGATATTTACATATTCCCGAACCAAGTAAATGGCAATAGATTGAAATATAAAGGACTAATAATTACCAGCACCCAAACCTAGTAAATGGCTATTGATTTAAATATAAAATTAAATATTTACCATTTTCGGAACATTGTAAATGGCTCTAGAATAAAATATAAACGATCAAGATTTACAAATCACGAAATTAAGCAAATGGCTAGAGACCAAAATGTAAAGGCTGATATTTACAAAACCTCCCAAACAAGTAAATGTCTATAAATAGAAATATAACCAAGTAATAGTTAGGTATACCCGAACCAAGTAAAAGGCCATTAATTCAAATAAATATGGTCAATATTTACCTATCTACACACAAGGTCAATTGCTGTATATACAAATTTAAACAACAAATATTTACCAAACCCTGAACAATGTAAATGTTTATAGATTTAAATAAAACGGAACAATATTTGCAAAACATCGAATCAAGTAAAAGTTCATAGATTAAGATATAAAGAATGATATTTACAAAACCCAGAATGATGAAAAAGTCTATCATTTCAAATATAAAGGACCGATAGTTACCAGTACACAGACCACGTAAATGGCTATTGAATCAAAGATATAACAACCAATATTTACCAATCCTTGAAACAAGTAAATGGCTATAGATTAAAAAATAATCTACCGATATTGACATATCCCCGAACGATGTAAATGGCTGTAGATGCAAATACAAGCGACTGATATTTGCCAATCTCCAAATCAAGGAAAGGCTTACAGATTCACATATAAACGACCAATATTTGCGTATATGCAGAACCAAGTATATTTTTTATAGATTAAAAACAAATGTCCAAAATTTTCCGATTGCCGAAGTAAGTAATTTTCTCTGGATTTAAAGATAAACAACCAATAATTACCAATTTCCGATCTCTTCAAATGGCTATGGGTACAAAAATAAAAATAAAATGGTTCCTGTGGTCAATGGCAACCAAGCAAGCAGGAGAAAACCAAGGAAAAGAATGAAATTTCAATTGGAACATACAGGATTAGATAGATAGATAGATAGATAGATAGATAGATAGATAGATAGATAGATAGATAGATAGATAGATAATGAAGAGACTGAGATAGATAGATAGATAGATAGATAGATAGATAGATAGATAGATAGATAGATAGATAGATAGATAGACAGAGACTAAGATAGATAGATAGATAGATAGATAGATAGATAGATAGATAGATAGATAGATAGAACAGAAGCTGAGATAGATAGATAGATAGATAGATAGATAGATAGATAGATAGAACAGAGACTAAGATAGATAGATAGATAGATAGATAGATAGATAGATAGATAGATAGATAGATAGATAGAACAGAGAATAAGATAGATAGATAGATAGATAGATAGATAGATAGATAGATAGATAGATAGATAGAACAGAGACTAAGATAGATAGATAGATAGATAGATAGATAGATAGATAGATAGATATGAACAGAAGCTGAGATAGATAGATAGATAGATAGATAGATAGATAGATAGAACAGAGACTAAGATAGATAGATAGATAGATAGATAGATAGATAGATAGATAGATAGATAGATAGATATAGAACAGAAGCTGAGATAGATAGATAGATAGATAGATAGATAGATAGATAGATAGATAGATAGATATGAACAGAAGCTGAGATAGATAGATAGATAGATAGATAGATAGATAGATAGATAGATAGAACAGAGACTAAGATAGATAGATAGATAGATTGCTAAGACACACAAAAGAAAGTTGTGGAGAGCTATGATCGCCTATGTCCCGTCAGGACATAGGCGAAAAATGCACATAGAAGAATATTTTGACAACTTCTCTCTTAAAACCATAGCAATTTTACTCGCTTATCATTTCATTGGCTTTATTTTAAGCAAAATATGCACATACCTGATTTCCTCTGTCAATAACTATAAACGCCTCTTGAATGAATGCCTATAGTGTTTATCCGTTAATCGTCGGTTTAGCGTGATGAGCGATAAAATGCAGATTTGCCAACTGACAATTCTCTTTGATTTTTGCTTATGAATATTTTAACTATCGCTTTTAAGAGCACCGATTCTATTTTTCACAAAGTGAACGAAAGTTAAGGTGATTCTGTTTACTGGTAATTATGTGTCAATTGCAAGTTAGTAATAGATAGATAGATAGATAGATAGATAGATAGATAGATAGATAGATAGATAGATAATGAACAGAAGCTGAGAAAGATAGATAGATAGATAGATAGATAGATAGATAGATAGATAGATAGATAATGAACAGAAGCTGAGATAGATAGATAGATAGATAGATAGATAGATAGATAGATAGATAGATAGATAAGAATTAGAATTAGATAGATAGATAGATAGATAGATAGATAGATAGATAGATAGATAGATAATGAACAGAAGCTGAGATAGATAGATAGATAGATAGATAGATAGATAGATATAGATAGAAGCAGAAGCTAGATAGATAGATAGATAGATAGATAGATAGATATGAACAGAAGCTGAGATAGATAGATAGATAGATAGATAGATAGATAGATAGATAGATGATATGAACAGAAGCTAGATAGATAGATAGATAGATAGATAGATAGATAGATATGAACAGAAGCTGAGATAGATAGATAGATAGATAGATAGATAGATAGATAGAACATGAACTAGAAGATGAGGTAGATAGATAGATAGATAGATAGATAGATAGATAGATAGATAGATAGATAGATATGAACAGAAGCTGAGATAGATAGATAGATAGATAGATAGATAGATAGATAGATAGATAGATAGATAGATAGATAGATAGATATTGGACTCTTCCGTCTACTATAAGATTAATTGGAGAGGAGGCCTTGTGGGGACAGTCGAATTGATTGAACGCTGGACAACCGACACACGCACTAGTTGTGTAATGCTCTGCTGTTGTATTTACTGTTAAATATACAATATTTCTATAACACATACCTTGTTATTTCAGAAACCTTTCACTTAGTCACAACATAAATTTAATATGAAACTTATCACAGCTTCTTCAAAGTCAAACTTTTCTTCTGTGCGCCGTGTCCCTTCGGGACGTTGGCAATCATAGCTGATCATAACACTATATCCTTTCTGTGAATTTTGCTTTTTTGTTATCTCTTAAACACTAGCCATTTACACAAGCTCGCTGGGCATGGCGTGCGTTGTTTTCCACTTTCTTTCTTAACTTTAATATGTCTTGTCAGTGTCCAATTTTCCAAGCCGTCTTCCCTCATTATGTGCACTAGAATTAACAACTCTCTCTCTCTCTCTCTCTCTCTCTCTCTCTCTCTCTCTCTCTCTCTGATGCGATGTCAGTCAGTCAGTTAAGTAGGAGATCAGTTTATTACTAATTACAATAAAAAAAACTGATCCCCCTTTTTGTGCCCAGGACGGATTGTATTAATAAGTAGTAATTAGTGGGGGATCAGTTTATTACTTAATAACAATAGAAAACTGATCACCCATTTTTTGCCCACTAGAAGCTTTACTTATGTTTTCAACTATTATCTTTATTCAGTCAGTTAAGTGCCATATGTGATACACGCTTTGAGCGATCATGTCTCGAAAGAGACATGACTGACTGGGCAGATGATTTTCTATCCTGCTCTTTAAACTATAGCTGAAGGGAGAAGAGACGGATTGTATTAATAAGTAGTAATTAGTGCGGGATCAGTTTATTACTTAATAACAATAGAAAACTGTTAGTCATGTTTCCAACTATTATCTTCATTCAGTCAATTAAGTGCCATATGTGATACACGCTTTGAGCGATCATGTCTCGAAAGATACATGACTGACTGGGCAGAAGATTTTCTATCCTGCTCTTTAAACTATAGCTGAAGGGAGAAGAGACAGATTGTATTAATAAGTAGTGGTTAGTGGGGAATCAGTTTATTACTTAATAACAATAGAAAACTGATCCCCCACTTTTTGCCCAGTAAATTTACCCAACAAATGCTTTAACAAGAAAAAATACTTGTTACAAAATAAATTTAATATTTAGTATAATAGCCTTTTGCTTTGATCACAGCCTTCATTCTGTCAGGCATTGGCATCACAAGCTTCTTCAATGTATCTAATGGTATCTCCTGCCAAACAGCTTGTATTTGTTCCCAAAGTGTGTCTTGCGAAGTAGCATTAAATTGATCAATTTTTCTTATCTAATATATCCCATAGATCTTCAATAAGATTGAGATGAAGACTTTTTAGGGACCAATTCAAATTCCGAAACTTTTCTTCCTCTTCCGTTTTAGTTAAACAATTCTTACAAAGGTTTGACTGTTCACCCTGTATTTGAATTTCAGTGAGGTTTTTAGGAAAATCAAACCCCTGTCCTAATACTTTTGTACACTACCGGCAGTGTGCAAAAGTATTAGGAAAGGGGTGATTTTAAACTTTATTTTGATGTCTCATAAAAGATAAAATAGTTATTGTCCTAATACTTTTGCACAGTACTATACATATACTAGCAGTATAGTCCGGCGTTGCTCGGGTGTAATGAAAGCTTTAAAACGAATCCATGGTCCTGGAGCTCAGAAAAAGAAGTAATGGAAAAGAAAATTTTTAAAAAGTAAGCTTCTATCTGTATTAGAAGTCCTGATACCAAAAATTTCACCTTATTTATTGAATGACCCTGGTACAATTGGTTACCTTTTCTGGACATAGTTGTAGAAAGAACAGTTTCATGCTTTTTTTCCTAGTGTTTATCGTAAACCCACTGTCTCTGGGCCTTACTTAACTTGGGACTCTTAAGTGCTTCATGAAGAATTGGTTTCTTCTTGTCATTTAGGTTGACCTCTTTTTATTACATTGGTTTGACCTTTCTTCTATATGTGACGGCTTAAAGGAATTTTAGTTCATAATTAAGAGTTTGTGTTCTTTTCCGTATTTATGTTTGTGAGTTTATGTGTGATTTTTTTCTTTTTCGTAGATGCTATATTATTCTGTTTTTTGTTATTTTTGTAAGACTGGCAACTGGGTCCCACCCATTCACAGTCAGGTTAGCCAAATGCAGACGACAATTCTATTCCTTCAGCTTCTTCTCTCGCACTTCCCGCCTGTGGAACTTGCTCCCGTATTCTTGCTTTCCTGACGGCTACAACCTCCAGAAATTTAAATGCAAAGTCAATACTCATCTACTAACCACTGGACTCTAGCTCTCTCCCCTCCCCTGTATAACCTTCCCTTTCTCTCCACCTATGTATCTGTCATCACACCTGCTTTCTCAGCTTTCTATTGCTCCTTTCTAACTAGTTTGTACTCCTCACTCTTTTCTAATTAATCTTTTTACATTTATGTAACCCCCTGCACATCAGTGGCGTTTCCGCCTTGCTCGGGGTGAAATGATTAAAAAAAAAAGAGTTTGGAGGTTGCGTTTTGTGTTATGTTATTCGTTTTTCTTGGTATTTGCGCAGCAAAGTAGATATTTGTTCGAATGTTTACATTTTTCATTATTTCGTTTTTTGGGTTTTTTTTAATATTTTACATTGGTTTTTAAAAGTAATTATCAATATTTTTTTCCTACAAGATATATATATATTTTTGAAAATATTTCTGTAAGTACAGAATTAAATTAAAGAAATAAAAGTGTGCAGCTTGATGTTGCACATTGTAAATATATTAAAAAGCGAAGCAACCAGTTTTGCTCCCGTTCTTCAGGCCTCTGTGGGGGAAATTTTAATCAAAATTAAAAAAATAAAAATGTGTGTCATGAAAATTAGAAAGATGGGACAAAAACTGTGAATGTTAGAGGCTAATTATATCGAGTCACAACAACTCACGCTGTTTGCATAACGCAGGCTTTCGGGACCCGATATACAAAGCTTCCAGAAACTTAAGGTGGAATGAAGAGTGAGATCGGGACACAACAGTGAACTGATCAACACTAAAATTAGCAGTACACTTTCTTTTCTTTATAAGGTGCTCGCAAATAGCGGAACCGTAGGTATTCGGGACGGATCCATTTCGATGTAAGGGGTGATTTCTTATTTTAGTTGGAACATGTTGTTTAATTCTCATGTCGCGACGCTGAGTTGTTCTTCCTATGTAGTCAGATTTTCATGACACACTTCTCATTCTCATTTTCATGACACGTTTTTATTTCTTTAATTTTGATTAAAATCTCCCGTAGAGGCCTGAAGAGCGGGAGCAAAACCGGTTGCTTCGCTTTTTAATATCATTTACAATGTGTCACATCAAGCTGCACACTTTTATATATATATATATATATATATATATATATATATATATATATATATATATGGGGGGATCAAATAGAGGTCAAATGTGGATTTGAATCTGAGAGAATAATACAATAAAGAAATAATTAAAAACTGTTTTATTAAATCTTCAAAAGAAATTTAAATATGAAAGGGAAAGAAAACAATTCAGATATATTTGTTTTTGTGTTGCTTGCTTTTCCTTGATTAAGTACATCTCACTTGTATTTTTCTTGTTCGGCAGCGTTCGCGTATATAATTCATGTGTGTATATATATATATGCATATCATAATTTAATTTGGGAATTTTTGATAATGTGTGTACGTGCGTGTGTGCGTCTCGTGGGCATTTGATCGCTAGTCCGTGTTGTCAATTAGTTGAAGTTTTATGTGGGTGTGAAAACGTTTAGGTTGCACCGGTTATGGTTGTAGTTGAATTCATCTTAGATTCTTTAAGTAGGAATTTCATAACAGCCAAGTGTCTGGCACGTGTTTATGTATATTTTGTTTGTGTGAATGTTAACCCAAATGGATGTTGGAAATAAAAAGCGAAGTCAATAACGATTGCTAGTAAATAACTGCTAGACAGTAAGGAAGTCCAACGTATTATATGTATAAGGATTGAGACATCCCCATTTCTTTATATATATATATATATATATATATATATATATATATATAAATTAAAAAAGGATTAATTCAATGATGTTGAAATGACCATTTCGATATGAAAATCCCCACGGGGGATAACACATCACCTCAGCAACAGAAAAATCCTTTCAGAAACTGGAGAAAAATCAATCTAATTTTCCTTTTTAATAGATTTGCAAAGAAATTAAAAAAGAATATAAAAAAGAAAAAGAAAAAAAGAAAAAAGAAAAAGATAAAACAAAATAAAAAATAACCAAGAAAAGAAAAAATTGACATCGCCTGGGTTCGCAAAAAAAGGAAAGAGAATTGTAACTTAAAAATTAACAGACGGCCATGTTGAATTGATATGTGTGTGTGTGTGTGTGTGTGTGTGTGTGTGTGTGAGTGTGTTTGTGTGTGTGTGTGTGTGTGTGTGTGTGTGTGTGTGTGTGTGTGTGTGTGTGTGTGTGTGTGTGTGTCTAAAAGAACACTTTGAACAGGTTTTCGACCTAAGAAAGAATTTTGAACATCTGAAGTTAATTTTCTTGAGAAGTGAAAGGGACCAAGATTTTTTTTTGCTACACACACTAAAAGAGTGCTGCTGAGTATCTTGGAGCAGTAAAGCTTAGACCCTTTGAATCTTGTATGGAAACATTTCTAAAAGTATAGTTTCAGAATTTTCTGAAGCGATGTTATGACGATTCCTAGTTGAACAAAACAACGACGGGTAGGAACAAATGGATCCTCAAGGACACTCTACCTACAGTTTCCACCGCTGCGCCCGTGCATCCAGTGCGCTTAGGAGCTTGTTCCCGGAAGACCACCGATTGATCCAGTTTTTTTCAAACCGGGAGATTAGGTTCCGAATCATGTTACCATTAGAAGATACCCTGACATTAAAATGTTGCCGAGTTTTTCCCTGAGTTTGAATAATTTATCTTACACTGGAATAAAAAAAAAAACACTCAATGAGTTTTACTCGTTGATGGACATCATACGTAGCCATTTTAATCACCAAGGGATGCTCTGTAAGCTGAAAAAAATAAATAAAAAAGATTGAAAACAAACAATTTATGACCTTTTCAAAATTTTTGATTTTTAAGTATATATATATATATATATATATATATATATATAAACAAACGATATATTTATATATGGATTTAAAAATGACGCAAAAATTTATTTAAAGGAACTAGTTGTGATTGATACTATTCCGGTGTATTTCTGTGTGCATATATATATATATATATATATATATATATATATATATATATATATATATATATATATATATTCTAAACATGTACTGTTAAATATAAGAGACAATGAATGTCTGTTATCTTTAATCATGAGCCGTTCTAAACGTCGTATTTTGGCTTGAATTTCAGTTGAAAATAAAGACAAAAATTCTCCAACATTCGGATAATTTTTTATTAAGTTGGTCCTAAGCTTTCGGCTCACATGAGCCATCTTCAGAGCGGTTATTAAGACAGTTACACAATAACATACACCATCAGCGACGATTTTATTTTGTGTTGACATAAAACTCCGCTTGGCAACGGCAATAGTTACCAAAAATAACAAACGCAGTTTCGCAAATTTACAATGCGGTTCTATGACGTCACACCGCGTGATAGCGCGAAATGACAGCAGAACCATGTATTTAAATTTGAAATTAATAAATAATTATCCAAATTTGGAGAATTTTTGTCTTTATTTTCAACTGAAATTAAAGCCAAAATACGACGTTTAGAACGACTCATGATTAAACATAATAGGCATTCATTGTCTCTTATATACATATATATATATATATATACACACACACACACATATATATATATATATATATATATATATATATAAAGAGAGAGAGAGAGGAAAATTCAACGCATGTCTACACGCTGTCTGAACGAGACAATGTAAGTAAATTTACACTGTTGAAGTAAATCTTTATTTATAATCGCCTAAATATGCGTTGTTTTCCTTTCAGTATCTTATAATGCTTTGCATGATATCCATCGAGGTCTGTATTTTTATCTAATTAATAATTTACAAATAAGTAGACAGGCTATCTGAAGATGTCAATTAAACGCAAAGATTGCGTTTAAGCACGAAACATACAATCGCAGTTGGTTGTTGACCTCAATGTCAACATTTCAATTTGCATAATCTCTATCCCTGATATCGAATACTACATTCATATATATATATATATCGCATACCTTGAAGCTATTTCAAGGTACGGTATAGATAGTCATCCGCAGACAGCCCTGTTTCGCAGCTAGACATCCAGACAGGATTGAAACAAGACCGATTTGACACCAGTCGGCGATTCGACCTCTACACTATGGACGCTTGGTGAAGGAAGGCAGATTTTAGCGTGTTGTACGCAAATGTAAACACGCGCCGGTAGCCGAGAGTGTTCAAATTCATTACTGAATGAATAATATATATAAGGAAAAAAGAGCAAGTTAAGACTAGCGAAATCATATTGTAAAAACTTTCATGTACGAGCCTGAAATGTATTTTCTAATGCGTATACATCATGACCTTTCATCATTTAGCAGCATTTCTCGTTTTGAATATGATACTATATATATATATATATATATATATATATATATATATATATATATATATAAAGTAAAACCCAGGCGATTAAATCCAACGAGAACTCAATGTTAAGATTTAACAGAGTATTATAATAAAGAAGATAAGTTGGATGTTTTTATAAACCCATTGGTAATATTATATTTCGTGGCTCTTTTATCGACCGCTCCTCGGACCAGATTAAATGCAATGTCAATACTCATCTATTAACCACTGGACTCTAGCTCTCTCTCCACTCCGTATATCCTTCCCTTTCTCTCCACCTATGTATCTGTCATCGCACCTGCATTCTCAGCTTTCTATTGCTTCTTTCTAACTAGTTTGTACTCCTCACTCTTTTCTAATTAATCTTTTTACACTTACGTAGCCCCCCGCTCATCAGTGGCATTTCTGCCTTGCTCGGGGTGAAATGATTAAAAAAAAAATAAATTCACCAACAATGAATGCGTCAAAATTATTCAAAAAAGTCAAGTAAAAAAGAAAGAAGATGAAAATAGAAAAAAAGAGAAAAAAAGAGAAAAAATAGGGGAAAGGAGGTTAACATTAGAATGTTAAATATTAGCGTCTATATTATAACTAGACGACGCGACGGCCTTGGCCTAGCTTTACAAAAACAGTAGTTAAAAAAGTCAGTGAATCTTGACTTGGAATTTTAGTTGTCTATTTTCAGATGAATGACAGGCAAAATTAAAAATGAGGGGTTGAAATTTCGCTAGAAAAATGAATTGTTAGTTTTTCTTATTAATTATAATCGTAATAATAATATTACTATTATTATATAAAACATATTGGTAGTAAGAATAACATGATAATAAAGAAACTGATATTTAAAAAGCTTAAAGTAACAACAGTAATAACATTAACAAAAATAATAATAATACAGATACAAATAATAAAGACAAAATATAACGATAAATGATAAAAATTACGAAAATACAAAATAATAATTCAAAACACTATTAAAAATATACTCTTATATTAAAATAATATAAAACTATAAGTAAGAATAAAAATATAAAAATATAGAAGTAAAACTAATAATAATAATAATAATAATAATAATAATAATAATAATGAACAGGCCAGACATTATTGTTAAAAACCAGAAGGAGAAAACTTGTCCATTAATTGACATGGCTTGTCCAGCGGATTGTAACATAGCAATCAAGGAATTTGAAAAACTGTCAAAATATAAAGACCTGGAAATTGAAATAGAAAAAATGTGGAAATTGAAAACAAGAGTTGTGCCAGTGATAGTAGGTGCACTTGGAATGATAAAAAATGGAACAAAACAACACATTGAAAGACTCCCTGGAAACCCCAGCTTAAGAGATATACAAAAAATTGTCTTATTAAGTACAGCCCACACACTAAGGAAAACTTTATCTATGAAACGCTAGGGCTGATAGGCGAGATATAAAAACATGAAATGGAGTCATAACAACACGCCACGACCTGCCTTAGGTCTTTCTGCAGACTTGGTTGGTAGTGAGACCAAAGCAGAAATAATAATAATAATAATGATAATAATAATAATAATGATAATAATAATAATAATGATAATAATGATAATGATAATAATAATGATAATAATGATAATAATAATAATGATAATAATAATAATGATAAAAATAATAATAATAATGATAATAATGATAATAATAAGATTAATAATGATAATAATAATAATGATAATGATAATAATGATAATAATAATAATGATAATAATAATATTGATAATGATGATAATAATAATAATGATAATAATAATAATGATAATAATGATAATGATAATAATAATGATAATAATGATAATAATGATAATGATGATAATAATAATAATGATAATAATAATAATGATAATAATGATAATGATAATAATAATGATAATAATGATAATAATGATAATGATGATAATAATAATAATGATAATGATAATAATAAAAGAAATAATAGTAAAGCACACATGATAACAATAATGATAAAAAATATTTTACACATAAAAATAGGTACAGGATTATATAACAAGATCGAAATTAAACGTAAAATTTTGATTTTGAAAAATATCTAGAATTTCCCGTTAAATAATTTATACCTTTAAATTTGACCCATTCATTGTTGTGTGAATTTGGTCTGAGGAGCGGTCTATAAGAGAGTCGCGAAATATTATATTATCAATGGGTTTATGAAAACATCCAACCTACGTTATATATATATATATATATATATATATATATATATATATATATATATATATAGGGAGAAGTTTGTAATTTAGCGGAGCAGAGTTATTTCAGTCATGTTGCCTTCGAAATTTCGTGAAGGCATTATTGCAATTTTGTTGAAAAAAAACTTGGCAAAGATAACAACGTGGGATATTTAATAACAAAATTGATGGATACTTAAACAAAAAGAGAAATGAACTAAATGAAATCGGCTCGATTTTATACGAAAATTATTTAAAACCAAAATTTACATTCAATATTATCAGTGTCCACATTCCTTCATGCGCATGTGCAATCGAATCAACGTAAACGTCCTAGAAAGCGGAACGGAGCAGAAGTAAATTTTTTATTATTTTCGGACTTATATATTTCTTATTATCAATATGTATCGAAAACGGTACATTGAGAATGGCACAAATATATATTTATAATGAAAATTTCACATAAAAGATTGAAGATCTGCTTAAGGAATATGGAAACGTGCGCGTGGAAGAGATTCAGATTGTGATAGATAGATAGATAGATAGATAGATAGATAGATAGATAGATAGATAGATAGATAGATAGATGATAGATAGATAGATTTGAACTGTATTGAGATAGATAGATAGATAGATAGATAGATAGATAGATAGATAGATAGATAGATAGATAGATTTGAACTGTATTAGATAGATAGTATTAGATAGATAGATAGATAGATAGATAGATAGATAGATAGATAGATAGATTTTAACTGTATTGAGATAGATAGATAGATAGATAGATAGATAGATAGATAGATAGATAGATAGATTTGAACTGTATTGAGATAGATAGATAGATAGATAGATAGATAGATAGATAGATAGATAGATAGATAGATTTGAACTGTATTGAGATAGATAGATAGATAGATAGATAGATAGATAGATAGATAGATAGATAGATTTGAACTGTATTGAGATAGATAGATAGATAGATAGATAGATAGATAGATAGATAGATAGATAGATGATATTGATGTATTGAGATAGATAGATAGATAGATAGATAGATAGATAGATAGATAGGAACAGAATGAGATAGATAGATAGATAGATAGATAGATAGATAGATAGATAGATAGATAGGAATAGGAACAGAATGAGATAGATAGATAGATAGATAGATAGATAGATAGATAGATAGTGATTTGATAGTTTTTACAGTTTTTTGTTAATTTCACAGTTATATCATCAGGCTAATGGAAATTTTCCTTCTCACTTTGCCTGTGTTTGTGTGTGTATATATATATATACAACACACACACACACACACACACACACACACACACATATATATATATATATATATATATATATATATATATATATACGTTGTTATCAATATGTAACGAAAACAGTGCATTAAGAATGGTACCAAGATATATTTACGATGAACATTTCGCATAAAAGCTTCAAGATCTGCTGGGGAAATATGAACACTTGTGAGTAGAAGAGCTTCTGACATTGTTGAATAATAAATATGTTTCCTTAGTAAATGATGTGTCGATGTTTTATTGCCAACATGAGATCGGTATACCTGACCAAAATTTGAAATGACGGCATCAGAAAAGATGAAATATATAAAGAAGCAATAAGAAGATCTTAGAAATTCTATATGCATCGGAAAGATGCATAGGCATCGCATAACCAGGCCGTTATGACTAATCAAAAAGTTATGTCTATTGCAGTACATTCACACACACACACACACACACACACACACACACACACACACACACACATATATATATATATATATATATATATATATATATATATAAATTTATTTATAAATGGAACTTCGTGTGTGTCCGTTACCTATAGACTCCGAAACGGCTGAACCGATTTTCTTGAAAATTTACACAGTTGTACTTCTATTAATAACCATTACTAACCTAAACTTATTTATAAATGGAACTTTGTCTGTGTGTGTGCATAGACTGTGTGTGTATAGACTCCGAAACGGGCGAACCGATTTTCTTGAAAATTTACACAGTTGTACTATAAGCATCTGCGAGTGTTCTAAGCTAGTCTTTGTGTCGAGGTACCCCCGATAAATATCGAAAATCGATAATCGAAAAAATCGGGTTATAGAAGCAATGGTTCGATTTTAATCAAATTTGATACACTCATAGACAAAGACATAAGAAACGCTATTCAGAAGTTTCAAGGTTGCTGTTCTTACAATAGTGTAGAAAATTTGATATCGATACCAGGAAATCAAAATTTCATTTACATCCATTCATTTTTCTTTCAGTCTACGGTTTCGCTTTAACTGGAAACAACTATTGCTTTTTAGTCTTTCGTGCCAACGTCCAAAGAGTCTGAGCTCCAGGACCATGGATTAGTTTTAAAGCTTTCATTACACCCGAGCAACGCCGGGCTATACTGCTAGTATATGTATAGTACTGTGCAAAAGTATTAGGACAATAACTATTTTATCTTTTATGAGGCATCAAAATAAAGTTTGAAATCACCCCTGTCCTAATACTTTTGCACGCTGCCGGTAGTGTGCAAAATTATTAGGACAGGGGTTTGATTTTCCTAAGAACCTCACTGAAATTCAAATACAGGGTGAACAGTCAAACCTTTGTAAGAATTGTTTAACTAAAACGGAAGAGGAAGAAAAGTTTCGGAATTTGAATTGGCCCCCATAAAGCCCTGATCTCAATCCTCTTGAAGATCTATGGGATATTTTGGATAAAAAATGATGTCTAATGTTACTTCGCAAGAAACATCTTGGGAACAAATACAAGCTGCTTGGCAGGAGATACATTGAAGAAGCTTGTGATGCCAATGCCTGACAGAATGAAGGCTGTGATCAAAGCAAAAGGCTATTATACTAAATATTAAATTTATTTTGTAACAAGTATTTTTCTTGTTAAAACATTTGTTGCGTAAATCAAGTAAAATTATTTTAATTAAATTATTTATTTTCTGTCAATATACCTCATAAAAGATAAAATAGTTCTTGTCCTAATACTTTTGTACAGTATTGTATATTCTCTCTTCAACACAGCCTCCTGGAAAGACAAACCTCCTAAACATAGCAGATGTTATAGATGTTATTTACTAACAAGAATTTTTCTTTATATTTAACTTTAAGCCATAATAATTCAGTTCATTGTGACTATTAACATAACCTGAATGTTATTATTTACTTTTTAACTTGGTATTTGTCATTTTTGATTTCTAGGGTTTTAAATGTGACGTTTTCATTTGTCTATGATAGCGACATAAAGCAGGGTCAAGTCTGCCAGTAGGTATGAGCTATGTCTGTGTGTCTGCCAAACAGATTTAAGAAAACGTTAAATGTGTCATGATTTAGGATCAGTCAGTCAGTTAAGTGCCATACGTGATACCCTTTTGGGCGATCATGTCTCGAAAGAGACATGACTGACTGGGCAGAAGATTTCCTATCCTGCTCTTTAAACTATAGCTATAGGGAGAAGAGACGGATTGTATTAATAAGTAGTAATTAGTGGGGGATCAGTTTATTACTTAATAACAATAGAAAACTGACCCCCACTTTTTGCCCATTAGAAGCTTTACTTATGTTTCCAACTATTATCTTCATTCAGTCAGTTAAGTGCCATAAGTGATACACGCTTGGGCGATCATGTCTCGAAAGATACATGACTGACTGGGCAGAAGATACATGACTGACTGGGCAGTAGGTTGCCATTACTTTCTGTGGTAGACTGGTTGATATAGAACCCAGTGCTTTCTGTTATTTAACCCATAACTGGAGGGAGGATATCACACCTTATTTTTGCCTTAAACCTGAAACTGTCTCTTGCAATTTACGTGATGGTGTATAGATGCGCTGTTTAAGAGTTTTAGCCACTTGGTAATTGAGATATAATTCCCTCTAGAACTGTTCAATGATGTGCACTAGAATGACGGGTGGCAGGTCCGACAGGTGGAAGGTAAAGCGACAGGAGTGGGTGGTGGTAATTTGATCAACTTTCAAGTTAGATATTTTTATTATGAATTACACAATCCAGAACACTAGCTGAAGGGCTATATAAATATCTTGCTTTCGAGTCATTCTGAAAAAACAAAAATGAAGAGGCTTTACCTTAAATTCAATAGAGATAATCTGCTAGAACATATAACTTTCGACGTAAATTAAATATTATAAAGAAACGAAACGGAATAAATATAAATTTGAGGCTGCTGCAAAATATAACCAACAAAACCCAATAAGATTTTCAATATATTTATTCGTAACCGTCGAACACAAAGAAAATGTTCGACAATATTTATTTTATATAAAGATACAGAAATGTAACATAAAGTTAAAAAGAGGATGGCAGAAAGGTTTATTTTTGTCTCATAATTAAACTTAGCTAGCCACACTCACTGACCCAAATATACCACAATATTCCTTACACCTAAACAGCACATTCTCACGTGCCATTCTTACTACAGTCACCATAATACCTCAGAAGCTCTAAATTTGAAATTATAAAGAAACGATACAGAATAAATATAAATTCGAGGGTGCTGCAAAATATAACCAACAAAACCTAATCGGGTTATCAATATATTTATTCGTAAGCGTAAAAAGAAAATGTTCGACAATATTTATTTTGTATAAAGATACAGAAATGTAACACAAGGCTAAAAGAAAGATGGAGGAAAGGTTTATTTTTATCTGCCTTATAATTAAACTTAGCTAGCCACAATCACTGACTGAAATATACCACAATATTTCTTATACTAAAACAACACATTATTACATACCATTCTTACCACATTCACTATAATACCTCAGAATCTCTACGAAGTCCTAACTAGTCCCTATATGTACATATTTTTTGTCTGTGGGGAGAAGAGAATAAAACAGCATTTTAAAATCGAAACGGAAATGTGTATTTATAATCTGTAATAAGCTATTTACAATAAACTGAATAAAATAATGTTTTTCTATAAATACTTTCACGGCTTCTGCTCCGATGAACTTAGATCACTGGTGCCCCCTAAATACGAATTTGAACGCAATACTAGATTAGCAACTAGATCCCACCCTTTTACAGTGAAACCGATAAAATGCAGCCGTAACTTCTACTCCAACAGTTTCTTTCCTCGCACTTCCCGACTGTGGAATTCTCTTCCACACGATTGCTTCCCCGACGGCTACAATCTCCAGGAGTTTAAATGTAAGGTCAATAGACACCTCCTAACACACTAACCTGCTTCCATTCTATCAAACACTCTTCCCATCTGCCCAACCCTCATCCTCGCTATCCTTACTCATCTGTCACCTTCCTCCTAACATTCCCTATGTCTAACCATTCCTTCTCTTTACCTTCTCCTATGTAACCCCATGCGCAATAGTGGCAGTGGAATGCCTTGCTTGGGGTGAGATGATTAAAAAAAAAAAGAAAAGAAAAGAATAATCCTTATTGTTTTATAATCATTTCACCCCAAGCAAAGCAAAGGCGCCACTAGTGTGCATAGAGTTATCACGGTAGACAAAAAATAATGTATAGGGGTGAATAAAAAGAATAAGATAAGGATAGGAATTTTAAAAAAATGGAAGATGGCAATTGACGTTGCATTTGAACTTTTGGAGATGGTAGCCATCAGGGAAGCAAGCAAACGGAAGATAATTATACAAATGGGAAGTGCGAGAAAAGAAACTGATAGAGTAGAAGAGGTGGTTACATTTAACAATCTCGACGATAAAAAAAGTAAGACCTTGATGCTAATCTAGTACCACGTGTGGTCGGGAATCAAGGCATAAAGTTCGTCAGAATAGTAGCCAAAAGAAATACTTGTAGAAAAGGCAGAGAGAAGCTACGTCGGTAAGAAAGTGACTGAGGGCGGGCTGCCTATTTAGGATATATTACATTGCAGACTCCTTGGATTTTGTCGAGAACCTCAAGTTTGGCAGAAACACCTGTTCATTGGACGAGATCAGCGCGCGTCTTAAATAATCAAAACGCTTATTTGTCCTGCCATTCGTTCAAACACAACAGCAAATATGAAAATCACGTCAGAAATAAGAAAGATGTCCCGCATCCACCAGAGAACTAACATCTAACGGGGGAGTGAAGGGGAATTAAACAAAAGAAAGCGTGAGTGGAAATAAAAGGGGCCCATGCGCTTAGATAAGTAAACTTTTAAAGCAGAAACGAAAGAGAAAAAAAAAACTTAAACTAACCTAATTTTGGACTCGGTTGCGAAGGTTCAATCCAGTTAATACAATATCCTAATTTCTAACCGACATTGAAACTCCACTCTAAATCGACCCTTTTTACTCGACAGATACGAGCAAAACTCACCCAGCTTTTGCCAAATTCTGTTGGAGGGGATTGCTTTTCCCTCCTAATCTTGACTTTAATCTGATGCATAAAAAACAAGTTTACTTAAAAAGAGGAACGATGATACCACATTGTTACGGACAGAATTTGCCTTAATGACTAAAATCTTTCCACGCAGCATACGGACCATGATACCTGCGCGACAGGACTAGATAGATAGATAGATGGATAGATAGATAGATAGATAGATAGATAGATGTTGTTGTTTTTTTAATCGTATCACACCGAGCAAGGCGGTAACGCCACTGATGTGCAGGGGGCTACGTAATAGTGAAAAGATTGGAAAAGAGAAAGCCGGAAACCACATCCTAAACAGGGAACAAGAGATGAGCCTATTAACCTGTTCAATAGACGTGGGTGGAGTGTGAACCGGGCGATAGATCTATCTACTCCAATTGAAAAATAAAGGGAGAAGATTTGAAAAGAGAAAGCCGGAAACCACATCCTAAACAGGGAACAAGAGATGAGCCTCTTAACCTGTTCAATAGACGTGGGTAGAGTGTGAACCGGACGATAGATAGATCTATCTACTCCAATTGAAAAAAAAAAAAACAAAGTGAGAAGAATGGAAAAGAGAAAGCCGGGAACCACATTCTAAACAGGGAACAAGGGATGAGCCTCTTAACCTGTTCAATAGACGTGGATGGAGTGTGAACCGGGCAATAGATAGATCTATCTGCTCCAATTAGATAGATAGATAGATAGATAGATAGATAGATAGATAGATAGATAGATAGATAGATAGAAATTAATTGGAAAAGAAAGAAAGAAGCATAGATAGAAATTAATTGTCATAGATAGATAGATAGATAGATAGATAGATAGATAGATAGATAGAAATTAATTGGCATAGATAGATAGATAGATAGATAATGAACAGAAGCTGCGATAGATAGATAGATAGATAGATAGATAGATAGATAGATAGATAGATAGATAGAAAGAAATTAATTGGCGAATGAAGGTAGGAAGAAAGAAAGGAAGGACTGAGATAGATAGATAGATAGATAGATAGATAGATAGATAGATAGATAGATAGATAGATAGATAGATAGATAGAAAGAAAGAAAGAAATTAATTGGCATAGATAGATAGATAGATTGATAGATAGATAGATAGATAGATAGATAGATAGATATGACTTTGTCAGAGTGGAGGGAAAGAGTCGAGTCGACTTCTTCCAAAATATATCCAAGTTGGTGTAAATTGTAAAGAATAATTATTTTGTTACTCTTTGAAAAAGTCAAGAAATGTTTGGCTTCTCGCCCGGACGTCGTAGATTTGCGCCGAAAGACGTAAGCCGTTTCCCCTTTACCCCCACCTTGTAAAATCTCCCAGTGCTTTTTACTGAGTTGGACTCGGGACAACAATAGGTCGATATTCTCTCACGTTGGATGATTGGTGACCGAGTGAATCGGAAAATGAGTGAGTGGCTCTTTCCTAAACGGGAGTTCATTTACGATAGGTTAAGTGCGTCAGAATTACAACTACCCTCTCCTTCTTTCTTTTTACCCTCTTTCTTTCTTTATTAATTTCTTTCTTTTTTCTTTCTTTCTTTAAACATTTTCTTTCTATTTCTGTTAGGCTTTCTTTCTTTCTGTTTTTTTTTTTTTTTCTACAACTCCTTCTTTCTCTTTTCCGTTTTCTTTTTCTGGTCTTTCTTTCTTTCTTTCTTTCTTTCTTTCTTTCTGTATTGTTGCCATGTTCCGTTTGTTTTCTTTTACGCTCTTTCTTTCTTTCACTTTTGTTACCTTCTTTTTTTTTTTTCATTCTTCCATAATTCTTTTCTTTTTTCAGTCTTGTTGTTTTGCGCACTTGCTGGCGCTGGCGCCAACACCACCCCGGTCTCTCTAGTTCAATGAGAGACGGGGAATCTCTCGGTAATTTTTTTTCCCAGCTGCGTCTCTGCCCTCAGATATAGACAAAACTGAGAGATATTACATTACCTGTACACAAAAAAAAAATTAAGCATACATATGCATATAATATATACAAATAAAAATATTTGTGTTTCAACATAATATCCTTCTTTGTCAATGAACATCATTCCGGAGTGATGTTAATGAGATGAGAATTGAAATAAACTTCAGATACAATATTCAGTTAAAACCTATATATATATATATATATATATATATATATATATATATATATATATATATATATATATATATATATATATATATATATTCAACCGTTGTACACCCCGACCTTCTTACGTTGATTGGAAATTCGAACTGAAGCTATTATTTTTTCGCCGAGGTAGATTGTTCTAGCTCCATGAGTCATGTCGCTTCAACCCTCTATTTTTTTAGTTGTTCTACTTTGCTGTAGCCAGGTATTGAACTCACAATTCTTTGGGTCAATTCAATGCATCCAACCAACGATTTTATCCATTGGGCCATATGTTCTTGAGGACATCGGCGAACGAAATAAAAAGGTTCGATCATACAACTGCTATATACTCCTTTGTCGGGTATATATACTCCTTCGTCTCGTATATATACTTCTTTGTCGGGTATCTATAATTCTTCGTCGAGTATATATACTCCTTCATCGGTTATCGTCCTTTGTCGGGTATATATACTTCTTTATCGGGTATATATACTTCTTTGTTGGGTATATATACTCCTTGATTGGGTATATATACTTTTTCATCGGTTATATATACTCCTTCGTCGAGTATATATACTTCTTTGTCAGGTATATATAATTCTTCATCGAGTATATATACTCCTTCGTCGGTTATATATACTCCTTCGTCGGGTATATATACTCCTTCGTCGGGTATCTATAATTCTTCGTCGAGTATATATACTCCTTCATCGGTTATAGTCCTTTGTCGGGTATATATACTTCTTTATCGGATATATATACTTCTTTGTTGGGTATATATACTCCTTGATCGGGTATATATACTTTTTCATCGGTTATATATACTCCTTCGTCGAGTATATATACTTCTTTGTCAGGTATATATACTTCTTCATCGAGTATGTATACTCCTTCGTCGGTTATGTATACTCCTTCGTCGGGTATATATACTTCTTCGTCGGGTATCTATAATTCTTCGTCGAGTATATATACTCCTTCATCGTTTATAGTCCTTTGTCGGGTATATATACTTCTTTGTTGGGCATATATACTCCTTGATCGGGTATATATACTTTTTCATCGGTTATATATACTCCTTCATCGAGTATATATACTTCTTTGTCAGGTATATATACTTCTTCATCGAGTATATATACTCCTTCGTCGGTTATATATACTCCTTCGTCGGGTATATATACTCCTTCGTCGGGTAGCTATAATTCTTCGTCGAGTATATATACTCCTTCATCGGTTATATATACTC
Source organism: Ascarosepion bandense (assembly GCA_037127315.1). NCBI lineage: Eukaryota > Metazoa > Mollusca > Cephalopoda > Sepiida > Sepiidae > Ascarosepion > Ascarosepion bandense. The sequence goes on along the minus strand of JBBBDQ010001767.1, from coordinate 779,841 downwards.
CTTCGTCGGGTATATATACTCCTCTCCTTCACTGGGTATATATACTCCTTCGTCGGGTATATATAATCCTCTCCTTCTCTGGGTATATATACTTCTTCGTCGGGTATATATACTTCTTCATCGCTTATATATACTCATTCATCGTGTATATGCACTCTTTCGTCGGGTATATATACTCCTTCGTCGGGTATATATACTTCTTCTGGGAACCAATGATGACGACGAATAAAACTTCCAAACAATTCAACGCTATTCCTCTCTTCAAAATGACGGGATTTCTTTTTTCCTCAAGAAATGTCGATCCTATAATATAAACTGCTAACAATTCAATGAAAACCTGCTCGAACCGAATATTGTTTTCTTCACTGAAAAATGACTTATTATGCTGCAGACAAAATGACTTCAAAATGGCGAAATATACTAGACCACAAGCTGAATCAAAATGACGGATTGCAACACTTCATTTACAAATAAAAATATTCAATTATATCTTTATTCCGTTCTTTTCTTCGGTGAGTTGGTTGTATTGTGGAGTGATTGATTTGATCGGATCGGAACACACACGCATACAAGGCAGATCAGCCAGAAGGTCAGCCCCTTCTGTCCTCAACTCAGTCTTTTTTTTTAATCGTATCACCCCGAGCAAGGCGGTAATGCCACTGATGTGTAGGGGGCTACATAAGTGTAAAAAGGTTAATTAGAAGAGAGTGAAGAGGAAGACGAACCAGTTAGAAATGAGCAATAGAAGGATGGGAATACAGGTGTGATGACAGTTTCAAAGGTGGAGAGAAAGGAAAGGATATACAGGGTGGGGAAAGAACTAGAGTCAAGTGGTTAATAGATGAGTATTGACATTGCATTTAAATTCCTGGAGGTTGTAGCCGTCAGGAAAGCAAGAATATGGGAGCGAGTTCCACAGGCGGGAAGTGCGAGAGAAGAAGCTGCACGAGTAGAAATGTCGTTTGCATTTGGTTAATCTGTGAATGGGTGGAACCCAGTTGCCAATCTGGTTGCACGAGTAAACATCTGTTGAGGAGGCACCAGTGACTTAAGTTCGTTCGAGCAGGGTATTTATAGAACAGACAAAGGGAGGCCACATTTCGTCGGTGGGGAAGTAGCTGTAGTCGAGCCGCCAGATCAGTACCTATCACATTGCTGATTCTCCTTTCTCGAACTGCTAACTGCCTCTAAATCAACTCTCAAACTTACTCTTTGTGACAGCTGGTGTCATTTAACTTGTTCATTGACACATGATATTCCGCAAAACTCTGTACCATCCCGGGTGCTGACCTTTTTTTACCCTGGCTCGTCAAAACAAAATCTGCCAGACACCTGTGTCGCCGAATGCAAAATACACTTTTTGGCAAAATGCTATTATTTTCACTGGCATTATACAACACAATTTTATCCAAATGCTTTCGGTTATACTTTTGGTCATTATCAAGGATGAATTTTGTTTTAATTTTTAATTGAATGCATAAATTGACTTGTGTGTCTATGTAGAGTAATACAATTGTATTATATTCCAAATATGGTCAGAACATTGTGGCCGTGTTCATAGTTCATATTATTAAATGTTGGCTTTTTCTTGTTAATAATAATGCTCGGTTTATTTTTTTAGCTTTATCTTACACGTGGATGAGGCTATCATATTTTTATTAAAATCAAATAAAACTTTCGGACAATTTTTATAGAACTTATGTTCTGAAAAAAAATTATAAGATAACATGAAACGTCATATAAAAAAAACTTAACCAGAGGACTTTGTGAACCATAGGACTTTAACGAAACTTGAATATATATATATATATATATATATATATATATATATATATATATATATATATTACAAAATGTTACGAAATTGATGAACCCCAACATTTTTTAATTTATTTGTTTTAAACATTATTTTAATGGATACTCTGTTTTTTATAATTACACAGTATATATATATATATATATATATATATATATATATATATATATCTGTGTAATTATAAAAAACAGAGTATGTACACAAATATATATATATATATATATATATATATATACTGTGTAATTATAAAAAACAGAGTATGTACACAAATATATATACTGTGTAATTATAAAAAACAGAGTATGTACACAAATATATATATATATATATATATATATATATATAGTCTTAAAATTGACAGAAGACATTCTTTTAAAGGAATCGTTCTCGTTCAACACTTCTTCAGAAAGATTTGTTGCAAGTACAATAATCCAACGGAGGTAAATAAGAAGTTTTACTAAAACCAACAAATCGATGTAAATAAATTCTTAGTGACTGTAAAACATGAAACATTTTTTTACTCACTACCCACTCATGAGAGACAGAAAACGAAGAACATTCTCCTTCTGTCTGCGTAAAGTCGGTCGGTCGGTCGGTCGGTCGGTGGATGAAACATGATGTAAACCGCTTCTAAAAACCGTAAGTGCTTAACCTACAGAGCCCTGTGCAGCACTGAACTCTCCATCAAAATATTCGGAATCGCAACCCAAGTTGTTAATCAAATGAAGTCCAATCACTGACTCACAAACTGAGTCAAGCAAATACTGTTGCTAGCTCTACCCTGTCTTATACAGACAGGCACGTGCTGTTCAGTCCTAGTCTCCAACCGTAAGTTGGTTCGCTTCCCATAATCAGCCTTCTACCGACATTCAAATTGATCAATCACAAGAATTATTTTACAGCGAAAGATGTGAACACGGGAATACTATTAAACAAAAAAGAATACGCTCTGTCATTTTTAATAATCATAAAATCATTGTTTACTAGCTGTGTAGCACGGCTTTGCTCGGTGTTTTTTAGTGGTTATGTTGAAATGGTAAGGTCAAAAGCGTTTTTTTAAAAGCTCCAATATGAGGTTGCTTTAACGCGTAAGTTAAGAAAAAATGCAAAGTAATTATTGGTTTTTGTTGTATTTGTAAAACGAGTTTCATACTTGATCAATTTTGCCAATAAACGGAAATTATGTGTGTACAATTGGAAGAACGGCGGCAAGAGTTACCGGAACTTGTAATGTGATTCGATGATGTTGTGACACAGAAGTGAATGCATTGTCCCTGCAAAGTCGGAGGGGTTGGCACCTTTTAGAAGATGTGAAATTGTTATGGCATATGATAAGGTAGAAGTTACAAAAAAGACCCGATTTTTGTTGGAATACAACTAAACGTTTCGGAGAAATAAACGATCGCAAAAAGCGATATTTTGCATTTATTTTTGCCGCACCTCATATGTCAATTAAAATTCTTGTTCGCATATCAAGGCATCAGACCCTAATCTACCAGTGACTCGATTTTGGTTGAGTTTGAGTGAAGCGACTTGGAGAAATACATAAAAGTATGCAAAAGACCACCCGAAATTATGTTTGTCGTTGATTTTTGACGAACCCCGGACATTGATTCGAAAAATTTTTGTGCACATCAAAAGTTTGAACCTTCATCTACAAGTTACCCGATTTGGTTTCAATTCGCATAAGACATCTCGGAGGAGGAGAGTTCGATAATTCTAAGCGTTTCGGTGATTTCTGCCGTACCCTGTAAATCCATTCGAAAAAATTTTGCGTTCGTCAGATGTTCATGACATGATCGATAAGTGAACCAAGTTTGGTAGAAATCGGGCCAAGGGTTTCGGAGGAGTAGAGTTCGTTCGAATGGAGACACAAAAACACACACACAGACACGCACACACACACACACACACACACATATATATATATATATATATATATATATATATATATATATATACTGTTAAATATCAGAGACAATGAATGTCTATTATGTTTAATCATGAGCCGTTCTAAGCGTCGTGTTTTGGCTTTAATTTTAATTGAAAATAAAGACAAAAATTGTCCAACATTTGGATAATTTTTTATTAATTTCCTTCTAAGCTTTCGGCTCATATGAGCCGTCTTCAGAGAGGTTATTTAGACAGTAATACAATACCATCCACCATCACCGACGATTTTATGTTGGAGAATAACAAAAAACGATTTTAGCAACACACGTTATATATATATATATATATATATATATATATACTGTTAAAAATCAGAGACAATGAATGTCTATTATGTTTAATCATGAGCCGTTCTAAACGTCGTATTTTGGCTTTAATTTCAGTTGAAAATAAAGACAAAAATTCTCCAACATTTGGATAATGTTGTATTAATTTGCTTCTAAGCTTTCGGCTCACATGAGCCATCTTCAGATAGGTTATTTAGACGGTAATACAATAACACGTTACATTGCATTTAAATACATGGTTTTGTTGTCATTTCGCGCTATCACGCGGTGTGATGTCATAGAACTGCATTACAAATTTAAGAACTGCGTTTGTTATTTTTGGTAACTATTGCCGTTGCCTAGCGGAGATTTATGTTAACACAAAATAAAATCGTCGGTGATGGTGGATGTTATTGTATTACCGTCTAAATAACGGAACCACATCCTAAACAGGGACCAAGGGATGAGCCTCCTTCACCTGTTCAATAGACGTGGGTGGAGTGTGAACCGGGCGATAGTTTACTCTATCTACTCCAACTGAGAAAGAAAAAAAAAAAGAAAAGAGCGAAAAGATTGGAAAAGAGAAAGCCAGAAACCACATCCTAAACAGGGAACAAGTTATGAGCCTCCTCACCTTGTTCAATACACGTGGGTGGAGTGTGAACCGGGCAATTGTTTACTCTATCTACTCCAATTGAGAAAGAAAAAAAAGAAAAGAGTGGAAAGACTTGAAAAGAGAAAGCCGGAAACCACATCCTAAACAGGGAACTGGGGATGAGCCTCTTCAACTGTTCAATAGACGTGGGTGGAGTGAGAACCGGGCGATAGTTTACTCTATCTACTCCAATTGAGAAAGAAAAAAAGAAAAGAGTGGAAAGATTGGAAAAGAGAAAGCCAGAAAACACATCCTAAACAGGGAACAAGGGATGAGCCTCCTCACCTTGTTCAATACACGTGGGTGGAGTGTGAACCGGGCGATAGTTTACTCTATCTACTCCAATTGAGAAAGAAAAAAAGAAAAGAGTGGAAAGATTGGAAAAGAGAAAGCCAGAAATCACATCCTAAACAGGGAACAAGGGATGAGCCTCCTCACCTTGTTCAATACACGTGGGTGGAGTGTGAACCGGGCGATAGTTTACTCTATCTACTCCAATTGAGAAAGAAAAAAAGAAAAGAGTGGAAAGATTGGAAAAGAGAAAGCCAGAAATCACATCCTAAACAGGGAACAGGGGATGAGACTCTTCACCTGTTCAATAGACGTGGGTGGAGTGTAAACCGGGCGATTGTTTACTCTATCTACTCCAATTGAGAAAGAAAAAAAAAGAAAAGAGTAAAAAGATTGGAAAAGTGAAAGCCGGAAGGAAAGGAGAAATCCGACCCCAAAACCTACGGAAACGAATCCTGAAATTGGCGCATGAGACACATGTGGGGATAATGAAAACAAAAGGCTTGCTTAGAACTAAAATATGGTGGCCCAATATAGACCAAGACATAGAGGCTGCCATAAGCCGATGTATCCCGTTACAACATTAGACCCGAAAGAAAACCAACGTCCGGTGCATATGGCCGAATTGAAAGTCCCCCGGGAAATATTCCACGGAGACATTTGTGGGCCTTTCTCTAAGGGGGTTTTGTAATCTGAATGATCGATGCGGGATCAAGATGGCCTGAGGCATTCATTACCAAATCCACCAGGGCTGATACAATCATATCTGACTATTGGGCGAGTATAATAATACTATACGCGCTAAAAAGTCTGCCTTCTTCTACCGAGCGCCCATAGCCCAGAGGTGAAATCACCGACTGACGCCAATTCGGTCGGGGTTACAATCCTGGGTTAAAAGCAATCGGAGTCTAACCGTACTGATGAGCTATGATACAGCGAAACATATATCTGCGGATGACAATTTATGCTCTCACATTCTGATTGAACACTCGGGAAGAATGGTAGACTTTGAAAAACAGTAGCTACTCTGGCATGTACGCATCGCTCATTCAGTAATTAATTAGAGCACTGTGGCTATTGGGCGTGTATAATGATAATATACGCGCTAAAAAGTCTGCCTTCTTCTACTGAGCGCCCATAGCCCAGAGGTAGAATCGCCTACTGACGCCAGTTCGGTCGGGTTTCAATCCTGGGTTAAAAGCAATCGGCATCTAACCGTACTGATGAGCTATGATACAGCGAAACAGATCTGTCTGTGGATGACTATATATATATATATATATATTGGATTTACAACAACTACATTAACATGACGTCTTAAATTACACGTATCTGACTATTCGTCTATTTCTAAACATCTACAAGAACATTAATGTTTACATTCACATTATAAATAATAATGATCGATAAAACGACTATCTTAGACCAAGAAAACAACAAAGAAAAACTACAGATCCTCAGGGCAATATTCATTAAAAAATGTAAGTCGTCAATTATTGGAATCAGCTATGAATGCTGTAGTAATGTTCTAAAATGTTTGTAAAAACAACAGTTTTTTTATGCTTTAACATGTCCATGGTATCACAACATAAAAAATTTTCATTTTGGATAATTTTCACGTTCTAATGAACGGAAAGGGCAATACAAATGAAGAAGGACTCTTTAGTTAGTTAAGTGCCATACGTGATACACGCTTGGGTGATCATGTCTCGAAAGAGACATGACTGACTGGGCAGAAGGTTATCCCGCAGTAGGTTGCCATTGCTTTCTGCGGTAGACTGGTTGCCGACCAAGGTTATAGAAGCCAATCTGTCCTGCTATTTAACCCATAACTGGAAGGAAGAGACGGATTAATACCTTTCCCAAGGGTATTTGCGCGTAAGTGAATACAATGGATTCAACTGGAATTCGAACTCGGCTCCCCGCTTTCTCGTTCCGAGCCGATATCCACTGTACCACAACGCACATCCCAGAACTCATACCTGTGCTTTATTGTTTACGCGAAGGCGTTTGACAAAATACGCCACAAAGAATTGATGGAGATGCTCGGCAGATCTAGACATATTTAGGAAAGACTCTTTACTGGCAGCAAACCGCTTGTTTACGGACAGGTAACGAATTCATTGCATTCACTTACGCGCAAATACCCTTGAGAAAGGTATTAGTCCGTCTCTTCCTTCCAGTTATGGGTTAAATAGCAGGACAGATTGGGTTCTATAGCCTTGGTCGGCGACCAGTCTATCGCAGAGAGCAATGGCAACCTACTGCGGGATAATCTTCTGCCCAGTCAGTCATGTCTCTTTCGAGACATGATCGCCCAAGCGTGTATCGCGCATGGCACTTAACTGACTGACTGAACGAATTCAGCAGATATACAAAGATAGAAAGGGGCGTAAGACATGGATGTGCCTTTTCACCGAATCTGTTCAACTTGTACAGCGAGAATATTTTGAGGAGTTATGCCAGGATACATCACCAGAGGCCACAATTTAAACAACCTAAGGTACGCAGATGATACAGTGCTGATAGCAGACACAGAAAGGAAACGACAAGACCTACTACAGAAGGTAGCTGGAGAGAGTGACAAGAAAGGACTACAAGTAAACTGAAAGAAAACCGAATGCAAGGTCATCAGTAAAAAGGGCAGCCCAATATGTCAAATACAGGTTGGAGATACTAGAATCAAGCAGGTACAAAATTTTAAATACCTGGGAAGTGTTATAACAGAAGACGAAAAGTGCGACACAGAGATCCGAAGGCGAATTGGCATGGCGAAGGAAGCATTCCAGAAGTTGAGTAAGGTATTAAGAAACAGGACAATTTCACGAGAACAAGGAAGAGAGTACTGGATTGCTAGGTGATGTCGATTCTTCAATATGGCAGTGAATGCTGGACAATATCATCAAAGATGAAGGAAAAACTTGAAGCAGTTGAAATGTGGTTCTACAGAAGGATGCTGCGGATATCATGGACCGAGCATATGAGCAATGATGAGGTTTTGGAAATTATGGAAACAAAAAAAAAATTATACTAAGCATCAGGAAGAGACAGATGAAGTTCCTGGGATATGCAATGAGGAAGGAGGGCTTGGAGAATCTGATACTAACAGGCCAGATAGAGGGGGAAAGAGACAGGGGAAAGCAACAGATAACATATTTGAAGGACCTAATCAGGTGGATGATGGAACAAGGGTTGCATGGTGTAACAGAAGAAGGAGTGCTAAGAGCCACTGGAGATAGGGAAACGTAGAAAGTCATGATCGCCTACGTCCAAAAAGGACAGGGCATATGAACGCTAAGCCATTTGTCAACCATTATATTTGAATCAAGAAAAAAATTTTACAGTAATTTTTAGCAACACAGCTTTGCGGTAAATTTTTGTTACCAAAATTCACACCCCTGAAAATGATCTCAGAAGCAGATTGAAAGTACTTGATAACATAAAGAAATGAATAATAAAATCATCTGTCAAAGTTACTGCTCATGTCTTACATCTTTCAGTTATAATACGCGAAAGATTATAAGATTATCCGTGAGTATGAACGGAGTTTATTAAAAAATAGGTAGACACAATGTTTGAAATTAATTTACTCTGACATATATATATATATATATATATATATATATATATATATATATATATATATATATATAGTGTATCGAGTCTTTATTTTCAACTGAAATTAAAGCTATAATACGACGTTTCGAACGGCTCATGATTAAACATAATAGACATTCATTGTCTCTTATATTTAACAGTATATGTTTAGAAAATATATATATATATATAAAAACAATTATTGGGCAGACTTGTGTACTTTTGCCGATATACTAGGGAGGGGAAAGGGCCCTGCAGTCATTCCGAACATGATTGAAACTAACTATATATATATATATATATATATATATATATATATATATATATATAAACATTTTTACTAGTTACACGTGTTTTGTGTTGATGTCTCTGTTTTGTATTTTTTTAAACAACGAAATCAATATCAATCGGCCTAGAACAATAATTCTTACTAGAGGAACATTTTTCCTGGCAGAAATTGAACTATTATCCACATTTTGCCTTGAAAGAAACCACCTCTATAGCTGATACGCGTTCTTACCAATTCGGCCATCGGAAGCCGCCACCAAAAGGTAAGATTCAATTACCTGCTTAAGAAAGACTCGTTTTTTTTACTCTATACCTGTTTACTTTATTTTCATGTCTATAATCTAAGCACAGATATTTTTCAATGGATTATTTCCGATTACTATATGTGTTATTTATTTTTATTTGCCATATCAAACAATAAATGTTTATAAATAAAAAAAAACAATGTCGAATTTTCAAGAACGAAATCCATTTAAAACTATTATCCATTCACCAACAAAGGCGCCCCTCCCCTTATCACCCATATAACTCTCAGAGCCCTAAGACGATTTAACCATTGGAACCCTAATTGGAACAAACCTCAAAATATTACATATTCTGATTGTCTTTTTTATATACATATATTAATAATTTTAAACGTATCTTAAGAATTTAGACGCAGTTGGCTTGTGTGTATTGAGAAAAACTTGCAACGAAAAGTCAAATTTAAAACCTGAATGGTTTGTGTTATGGTGACCTCCTACGAGGAATGGACTCTTCCTCTGGTTATATATGCTTACCTGCGTGACTTCCGGAAGGCAGCTAACGGCAGTTAAGTACGGCAGTTTTGTACAACAGTTAGTATGCAGTTAAAGCCAGCTACGATACAGGCAATAAGCAGCGTAACTCTACCGTTCGGACTTACTTATTTCTATTTACTTATCACTAACACTTACTTGTATCTATATATGTTCTTGTTATACTAATACACTGTTTTGAACTTACCTTCAGTGTTCAGTGTCTAACTTCCAGCACAACCGGTCATTACAACTCTGAGCCGAAGTTTCGCAACAATAACTCCACAACAAATTGGCAACGAAAATCCATAACAGTTTATCGATTTGAAATACTATATTGCTTTGAAATGTTTTCTGTTTAAATACAGAAGGGACCATAAAAATAATTTCAAAGTCATCGCTTATACTATGTTCCTGTTACCCAGTGGTTGTTGCCTGATAGAATTAGAAACTAACCCACGCGACACACGATGTTCATTACAATTCCATCTAAATTTGTATATATACACTTACGTGTGTGCACGTATATCTTAATTCGGAGGACCTGTACAACATTACCACCACCTGTAAATTTGTTGATTATCATTTTTTATACTTTTTTTTCTATTCTTATCGACTAGTACATAAAGTTTTCGATTTTCAAAAATATTTGGAAAAAATTCAATATCTAAAAATTTTTAGTGGGTGCTCAGTTTCTCATACAACGTTATAGTAAATCGACCCTTCATTTTGGAAACACTCACTTGGAGTTGCTGTACTTTTTTTTTCCAAAACTTGTAGGAAATTAATGAAAAAATCGTTCCGTAAGTATGTTTTTATTCAAAATGTTTTTAGAATAGAAATTATTTTAAAGATTCTCTGTCTAATTTCTTTTTTTTTAATGTTTCAAAGAACTTATTTTTCATTGATTTGAAGTAGGGATAAATTTCCATGGGTTTGTCGACCTTCAAATTGAAAGCTTCTCTATACATGGTCTCAGCGACATTAAAGTGACCCCCAACGCGAGTGTTTCCAAAATAAAGGATCGATTTATTAGAAAGTTGTATGAGAAACTGAGCATCCCCTAAAAATCTTAAGTAATAATTTTTTTTCAAATTTTTTTGATAATCGGAAAGTTTAGGGTCTAATCGATGATCTTTTTTTTATGTGTTCTGTCCTTTCAGGATATAGGCGATTATGAGTTTCTACATCTCCCTATCCCTGATGGCGAAGTGGGGCGAGGAGAAAGAGAAAGCGAATCAATAAGAAAAAAAAAAGAAAGAAAGAAAGAAAGAAAGAAAAAGAGAATGAATGAAAGACTGTAAAAGAAAAACAGAGAGAATAAAAGAAGGAATTGTGTAGAAAAGAAGGCAACATAGAAGGAAAGAAAAAAAGAAAAGCAATAAAGAAAGTGTGTAAAAACATGGTAAAAAAAAGAATTGTAAAAGGACAAATATTTAAAGGCAAGAGAAAAGAAAGAAAGAAAGAAAGAAAGAAAGAAAGAAAGAAAGAAAGAAAAGGAAAGAAACCGTAAAACAAAAAAAAAAAGGATAAAAAACAAAGATAGCGAAAAAGTATTTGCGGAACGAAATAATCAAAAGAAGAAACAAAATTGAAAGAAAGAAAGAAAGAAAGACTGTAAAAGAAAAACAGAGAGAATAAAAGAAGGAATTGTGGAGAAAAAGAAGGCAACATAGAAAGAAAGAAAAAAGGAAATATGTATCCCGTCGGTGAGAAAGTGGCTGGACTCGAGCAGCCAAGTCGGTACGTCTCACATTACTGATTCTCCTTTGGAGCCTGTCAAGAACACTGAGATGAACAGCGGGGAGGCCTGACCATGTATGACAGAAGTATTCCGTGTACGAACGGATGGTTGATTTATATATATATATATATGCAAGATGGATTCAGGAGTAAAAAACCATCCTGACCCAACACAGTGACCCAACCTTCCTAGCAGTGGATTTTAAAATCGAAGAGCCGAGTTCCAATTCCTGTCGAGTTCGCTATATTCAGTTACGCGTAAATGCAGTTAGGAAAGGTGTTAATCCACCTCTTCTCTCTCCTGCTGTAGGTTAATTAGACGGACTTGTATCGTTTAATAATCATTATCTCCCAAATATTCTTACAATCTAAAGATTTCTGGTTTTAAATAACCAGTCAATTTTAAAGTCGCTACGCTGGAAAGAAACAAATTAATTTGTTTAAAAGGCTTCAAAAAAGAATTTTATTTACTTTCGAAAAATTTCTCAAAGTTCAATAAAATCTAATAGTTGTCTGATTTTTTAGTATCTAAACTTATTTATAAATGGAACTTTGTGTGTGGGGGGGGTCCCCGTTACCTATAGACTCCGAAACGGCTGAACCGATTATCTTGAAAATTTACACAGTTGTACTATACGTGTCTGCGAGTGTTCTTAGCTAGGTTTTGTGTCGAGGTACCCCCGATAAATATCGAAAATCGAGAATCGAAAACATCCGGTTATAGAAGGGGTGGTCCGATTTTAATCAAATTTGATACACTCATAGACAAAAACATAAGAAACCATATTCAGAAGTTTCAAGGTTGCAGTTCTTACAATAGTGCAGAAAATCGATAATATATATATATATATATATATATATATATATATAAAAGGAAAGATGTTTGTGTGTGTGTCTATTTATCTGCCTATATGTCTGTATTTTTTCAGCCCTTTTATTTTAGGTTTTGCGTCGGG
>JBBBDQ010001767.1:690000-762500 GCA_037127315.1 Ascarosepion bandense | reverse complement strand
GAAAGAAAGGAAAATGAAGAAAAGAAAAATGAAAAAGCATTAAGAACTAAGATGTTAGCGAATAAATAAAAAAAGAAATGAAAGTGAAAGAAGAAATGCAAACGAATAATTTTTGTAAAACGAATGAAAAAAATAAGAATAGAAGAATGAAAAAAAACTAAAAGTTAAAAAAAAATAAAGAAAAAGAATGAGAAAGAGAAAAAAGAAACGTAGATCGTATTGAAAAAAACAATGAACAATAATAAAATAAGAACAAAAACGAAACAAGAGTGGAGAGGAAATGAAAAGAAGCCGTCGATACAATGCCATCGTAAACCAAAGTATAGCGTGAAAGATTCGATAGAAAATACTGAATGGGAAAGATTTGGATGACAGAAGATCAATTTAAGCTAACGCAGACAACAACAAAAAAATTACGTATGAAAAAAGAAAAAAGAAAAAAATGCAGTTTATCTCGAATGTGCAACGCAAAGAATTTCAAGACGGTGAACCTAATCGTGGGAAGCACGAAACTGCACCTTGAAGAATCAGAATATTTGCACCCGTTTGTGTTAAGTGTGGGTTCAGAACAATCACTGGAAATTAAGAAAAATGCTTTCCTTCAAATCAGAAGCTTTGATCGCAACATGTAATCATTAAACTGATTGTGTATAAGTTGACACGCGAGAAGCTCAAACAACTCAAGTGCGAGAAAGTTCTCGGATTATTTAAACAAAAAAAAAAATAAGAAACATTTTTATCTATGGCGATTTGGAACGGCAAATCACAATTTCCAAAGAAAAGGGGATATTATTATTATTATTATTATTATTATTATTATTATTTCATTTTCACCATAATTCGATGTCTGCTACGGTCATACTAACAAGTCTATGGAAAGACCTAAGGCAGGTAGCGGTTGTTGTGGCTTACATTTCATTTGTTTTTCTGTCTCCAATAACATCACTAGCGTTAAATGGTCAAGGTTCTTCTTAGTGTGTGGTCTGTACTTATCTAAACAATATTTATAATATCTCTTAAGCTGAGATTTCCAGGGATTCTTTTGATGTCTTGTTTTGTTCCGTTTTTTATTATTCCAAGCGCACCTACTATTGCTGGCACAACTCTTGTTTTCAATTCCCCCATTTTTCTGTATATATTTCTAGGTCTTTTATTATTATTATTATGTCATTTTTCTTCATATTTCGATTTCTGCTTTGGTCTCACTACCAACCAAGTCTGCGGGGAGACCTAAGGCAAGTCGTGGCGTGTTGTTATGACTCCATTTCATGTTTTTCTATCTTCTCTATCATCCCTAGCATTACATAGATAAAGTTTTCCTTAGTGTGTGGGCTGTACTTAATAAGACAATTTTTTGCATATCTCTTAAGCTGGGGTTTCCAGGGATTCTTTCAATGTGTTGTTTTGTTCCATTTTTTTATCATTCCAAGTGCACCTACTATCACTGGCACAACTCTTGTTTTCAATTTCCACATTTTTTCTATTTCAATTTCCAGGTCTTTATATTTTGACAGTTTTTCAAATTCCTTGATTGCTATGTTACAATCCGCTTGACAAGCCATATCAATTAATAGACAAGTTTTCTCCTTCTGGTTTTTAACAATAATGTCTGGCCTGTTTGCTTCAATTTTTCTGTCTGTGTAGATGGTGTAATCCCATAGAATGGTTACATCTTCTATTTCTGTAACCGGTGCTTATTATTATTATTATTATTATTATTATTAATTTTGTTATTATTATTAGGTCATTTTTCATTATAAATCGATTTCTGCTATGGTCACACTACCTACCACGTTTGCAGGAAGACGCAAGGCAGGTCGTGGTGTGTTGTTATGACTCCATTTCATGTTTTTTCATATTTCCCTAACATCCCTAGCGTTACACAGACAAAGTTCTCCTTAGTGTGTGGGCTTCTTAGAAAGACACTTTCTTATTTTAGAATTCAATCGCCTGGTGTCATTTAGAGTCCAGTTGAAGATGTTGAAACTGTATTGGACAACTGGGATGCTAAGGTTATTAATGGCCTTAATTCTGTTCCGAGAATTCAATTCAGTTTTAATATCAGTCGTAGCCTTCTATAGTACTCTTTGCACACTATTTCTTTCGTTTTTTATGGTGAATATTTTCACTCTCATTTACGTAGGCATTTAGGTATTTATTTACCTAGGTATTTAGGTATTTATTTACCTAGGTATTTATAAGCTTCTTCTTGCTCTAAATCCTTTATTGTTACAGCAGGGTCTAAGCTAATTGAGGATGTTTCTTGTATTGATCCACGTAAAACTGTAGCTTTAGCACATTTATTCAAATTGAATTTCATTCCAATCTCTTCACTAAAGCATTTTACAGTTTGCAGACCTTCCAGCTCATTATCATTCTTAGCATACAACTTTAAGTCATCCATGTAAAATAGATGGCTTATTATTATTATTATTATTATTATTATTATTATTATTATTATTATTATGTCATCTTTCATTATAAATCGGTTTCTGCTATTTGGACCACTGGGATGGCAAGGTTATCAATGGCCTTAATTCTGTTCTGAGAATTCAATTCAGTTTTAATATCAGTCGTAGCCTTCTATAGTACTCTTTACGCACTATTTCTCTCATTTCTTTATTGTGAATTTTTCCACTCTCATTTACACCTAGGTACTTATAAGCTTCTTCTTGATCTAAATCCTTTATTGTTACAGCAAGGTCTACGCTAAATGAAGATGTTTGTTGTAGCGATTCTCGTAAAATTGTGGCTTTAGCACATTCATTCAAATTTAATTTCATTCCAATGTCATCACTGAAGCATTTTACAGTTTGCAGAAAACCTTCCAGCTCATTATCATTCTTAGCATACAACTTTAAGTCATCCATGTAAAATAGATGGCTTATTTTCTTTTTTAACTATTTCGTAACCACATTCTGTCTTGTTAAGTTAACTGGTTAATGCTATTACTGATATGCAAAATAGTAAGGGAGACAAAGAGTCACCTTGAAATATACTTCGGTTGATGTTTATTTCATCAGACTTATAGGTTCCGTTTATATGATTGAGGAAAAGGGTTGTTTTCCATATCTAATATTATTATTATTAATAATATTATTTCATTTTCACCATAATTCGATGTCTGCTACGGTCATACTAACAAGTCTATGGAAAGACCTAAGGCAGGTAGCGGTTGTTATGGCTTACATTTCATTTGTTTTTCTATCTCCAATAGCATCACTAGCGTTAAATGGTCAAAGTTCTTCTCAGTGTGCGGTCTGTACTTATCTAAACAATGTTTATATATATCCTAAGCTGAGAATTCCAGGGATTCTTTTAATGTGTTTTTTGTTCTGTTTTTATAATTCCAGATGCACCTACTATCACTGGTACTATTCTTGTTTTCAATTTCCCCATTTTTTCTATTTCAATTTCCAGGTTTTTATTACTATTATGTCATTTTTCATTATAATTTGATTTCTGCTACGGTAGCATTACCTACCAAGTCTGCAGAAAAACCTGGGCAGGATGTGGTGTGTTGTTAAGGCTCCATTTCATGTTTTTCTATCTACCCTAACATCCCTAACGTTACATAGGCATAGTTCTCCTTAGTGTGTGGGCTGTACTTAACAAGACAGTTTATTGTATATCTCTTAAACCGGGGCTTTTATGAATTCTTTCAATGTGTTGTTGTGTTCCATTTTTTATCATTCCAAGTGCACCTACTATCACTGGCACAACTCTTGTTTTCAATTTCCACATTTTTCTATTTCAATTTCCAGGTCCTTATACTTTGACAGGCTTTCGAATTCCTTGGTTGCTATGTTACAATCCGCTGGACAAGCCATATCAAATAATAGGGAATGTTTTTCTTTTTGGTTTTTAACAGTAATGTCCGGCCTATTTGCTTCAATTTTTCTGTCTGTGTAGATGGTGTAATCCCATAGAATGGTGACATCTTCTATTTCTGTAACCGATTTTGGGTTATGTTCATACCAGTGTTTGTTTACATATTTTCCATGGTGTTTGCATATTGTCCAATGTAAATATTGCCCCACTCTATCCTTACGATTTTTATATTCATTTGGGGCAAGTACAGAACTGTAACACCCCAACGGACCGTCCGAACAATTTTCTCCGGCGGCCGTTCTCCACGCTGTGATTTTGCCGGGAGTTTGTTGAAAATGTCGGACGAACAGCTGGGGGTACAAGATTGACTATGAGGAACGAACTTCCACAACTTGGATGAGTTGAAAAGGATGCTTTATTCGTTTAGAGTTAGCCTTTTCGGTTGGGGCAGGCGAATGTGACACACAGCTCTAACTCTAATTAATGGAGATCAACAAATCCGAACTGAACGAAACAAGACGGAGATCCTTACTTCAAGTTCGCACCCGGCTGACTCCTTTCACTTAACTCGTCTTAACTTCTCTTAACTTGTTAACTGACTCTATTTATTTAATATGAATCCGGAAATCCGGAAATCCGGAAATCAGGAAATGCTTTAGACCACCGGTGACAAACACCGGCGACTGTAAGTCTGAAATTTCAGTTATCTTTTTTTTTATCTTAATAAGGCTTCCGCCGGAAAAGGCTTAATGTGTGGTCAAGATACAGTAAAGGACGGCCTTTGACCGGGTCATCGAAAACCTACCTGCTGAACTTCATCACTGAGTCAAATATTTACCGGAGGACAATTTTCCTCATAAAAGA
Source organism: Ascarosepion bandense (assembly GCA_037127315.1). NCBI lineage: Eukaryota > Metazoa > Mollusca > Cephalopoda > Sepiida > Sepiidae > Ascarosepion > Ascarosepion bandense. The sequence goes on along the minus strand of JBBBDQ010001767.1, from coordinate 757,805 downwards.
AAAAGCGTTTATTTACTTATTTTTTCCTCTTCTTTTTCACTTTTGTTAAATATGTTTTTAAACTATTTTCTATTCTAATCTATTTTCTATTTTAATCTATTATAATAAAATACATATATGTCTAGTTATTGTGTCACAAGAACATCCTGAGATTAGATGGTCTATTGTTTCTTGGTATTTATCACAGAACCTGCATTTTGAATCCACGTTATTTTCCTCAATCCTTTCCTGCAATTAGGGTAACGTTTCAACCCCTGTAAACTCCAGATGGATTAATTCTATTTATTCCACTTTCCTCTCTTCTCTCTTGCCTTTTATGTAATGAATATACATACACTTTGGTTCCCCCCTGATAGTAACAAATACAGACGAAGGCGAGGACGCATAGAGGTCTACTGGTCTACCACTAGAGGTCTACTGGTCTACTACTACAGATGTACGACTATTGGTCTACGTCTATTGACTACGCTTACGTCTCAAAATACTTCATACGACGAGTACATTACATTACGTCTACGCACTAGATTGTCCTAACCGGTTAAATTTGCCTAAATCACGTAAGTACGCCGAATGATATATATATATATATTTTTAACCATATCACCCTGAGCAAGGCGGTAACGCCACTGATATGCAGGAGGCTACGTAATAGTGAAAAGATTGGAAAAGAGAAAGCCGGAAACCACATCCTAAACAGGGAACAAGGGATGAGCCTCTTAACCTGTTCAATAGACGTGGGTGGAGTGTGAACCGGGCGATAGATAGATCTATCTACTCCAATTGAAAAAAAAAGTGAGAAGATTGGAAAAGAGAAAGCCGGAGACCACATCCTAAACAGGGAACAAGGGATGAATCTCTTAACCTGTTCAATAGACGTGGGTGGAGTGTGAACCGGGTATATATATATATATATATATATATATATATATATATATCTCCCTTCCCGGTACATATCTCCTTTTAGCCCCTGTAAACTCCAGCCGGCTAGATTTTATTCCTTCTACATTATTCTCGTGTTTCTTGCCTCTAGGAGAGCGTTTCAGCCCCTGTAATGTCCAGTTGGTTGGACTCTATTTTTTCTACTTTATTCTCGTTTTTCTTGCCTTTAGAACGTTTCTGCACCTGTAAACTCCGAACAGCTGGATTCTATTCCTTCTACTTTATTCTCGTGTTTCTTAACTTTAGGAGAACGTTTCAGCCCCTGTAAACGTCAGCTGGTTGGATAATATTTCTTCTAGTTTATTCTAACGTTTCTTGCATTTAGGAGGATGTTTCAGCCCCTGCAAACTCCAACACGCTGGATTCTATTCCTTCTGCTTTATTCTCGTGTTTCTAGCCTTTAGGAGAACGTTTCAGCCCCTGTCAGCTTCAGCCGGCTGGATTCTATTCCTTCTACTTTATTCTCGTGTTTCTTGCCTCTAGGAGAACGTTTCAGCCCCTGTAATGTCCAGCCGGTTAGACTCTATTCCTTCTACTTTTTTCTCTTGTTTCTTACCTTTAGGAGAATTATTCAGTCCCTGTAAACTCCAGCCGACTGGATTCTATTCCTTCTATATTACTCTCGTGTTTCTTGCCTTTAGGAGAATGTTTCAGCCCCTGTAAACTCCAACCAGCTGGATTCTATTCATTCTTCTTTATTCTCGAGTTTCTTAACTTTATGAGAGCATTTCAGCCCCTGTAATGTCCAGCCAGCTTGATACTATTCCTTCTACTTTATTCTCGTGTTTCTTGCCTTTAGGAGAATGTTTCAGCCCCTGTAAACTCCATCCACATTTATTATATTTTCTGCATTTTCCTCGCGTCTTTTCTGAATTTAGAATCACATTTCAGCTGCTGAAAACTCCAGCTTGATTAATTATATTCTTTCCATTTTCCTCTCGTCTTCATTGCCTTTAAGGTGAATGTTTTAACCCCTGTAAACACTAGGCTGATTTATTATATTATTTTCATTTTTCTGTTGTTTTTTGCCTTATATATATATATGTGTGTGTGTGTGTGTGTGTGTGTGTGTGTGTGTGTGTGTGTGTGTGTGTGAGATTAAATAAACTGCAAACATTGTGTCTTCTTATTTTTTAATAAAATCCGTTCATACTCACGGATAATCTTTCGCGTATTATAATTGAAAGATGTCAGAAATGAGATCTACAACAACATTCCTGTCTACATTCACAATATAAAAAAAACAATGATCGATAACACAAATATCCTACACCAAAACAACAAATACAGATTCTCGAGGCAATATTCATTAAAAAGCTTAAGCCGTCAATTAATAGAATCAGCTATGAATACTGTAGTAATGTTCTAAAATGTTTGTAAAAAGAACAGTTTTTCATGCTTTAACATGTTCATGGCCATGACATTACAACATATAAAAAAATTTCCACTTTGTATAATTTTCATGTTTTAATGGATGTTAGCAAATTGTCAACCGTTATAATTGAAACAGAAAAAAATTTACAGTAATTTTTAACTACACAGTTTTGCGGTTATTTTTTAAAACCATAACTCACACACCTGAAGATGATCTAGGAAAGAGATTGAAAGTACTTGGGTACCTTGAGAAATTAATAATAATATCATCTGTCAGTGTTAAAGCTCATTTCTGACATCTTTCAATTATAATAGGCGAAAGATTCTCCGTGAGTATGAACGGGTTTCGGATCTTATTAAAAATAAGCAGACAAAATCTTAGCAATTTATTTAATCCTACATGCCTAAAAGAAAATTTGCCGCCTAAATAAACACACACATATATATATATATATATATATATATATATATATATATATATGTGTGTGTGTGTGTGTGTGTGTGTGTGTGTGTGTATATATATATATATATATATATATATACTAGCAGTATATCCCGGCGTTGCTATATATATATATATTAAATTATGTTAAACTTTTAGCTCCTCATTCATTCCTCTGAAGTCTTTACACACATCACACTATGTTACAGAATATATATTGTTTATTTGTACCTTATTGTTATATGTGTCGAATTGTTTTTTATGCGTGTTTATATATGTCTATGATATTGCTTACATATTTGTTTTTGCAGGTGTATGAGTGTATATATGTGTGTTCGTATATGTATATATACATATCTGTGTGCGTGTACATATAAGTGTGTACATATATGTGTGTACATATATATGCGTGTGAGTACGCATTTAAGTGTGTGTGTGTGAGAGTTGTATGTCTATATATATATAGGTTTTTTACATTACTACTGTATTATAACTGTACCGTTGACCGAAAAATTTACCGACATTATTAAGTTATATTGTATCATTATCGTATTGTTAACCGAATAATTAGTATAATTTTGATTAACTTTATATTGTATTATATTTGTTTTGTTGATTGTATAATCAGTATAATTTTCATTATGTAGTGGTGTGATGGTATCTGTGATTACAACGTATTGATTAGCAATTATCCTTTAAATAGTTTTAAATTTTAGACCCAAATTTCTTATCCTTTCATCGTTAGTATATAATATTTATTTTTTTAAATTTTTATTTTCATTTTCTCCTATCATCTGTTCTTTCTAATTCAAATTTATTCTTCTTTTCTTTCTTCTTCTCTCTCTCTCTCTCTTTCACACACACACACACACACACACACACACACACACACACACACACACACACACACACACACACACACACACCTAACCCCCTTCCTTTACGTTTCAAATCTACGGGTCAGCAGTGTACCTGACTTACTGAATGTGTCTTTAGATTTAAGTTGACATCCGCTCTTGTGCGTGCTCTTTGATTATATGTTGCGTATATATATGCTTATGTATGAATATGTGTGTGTATTTGCCGAACTGATGTAATGATGTATTTTTTCTTAAATTTTCTCTTTTGAGGGAGCGATCTTTGTTTTTATTCCGTCTCTATTTTTAGGCCTCTGTGAATTTCATTCGTGTAAAATCTTCTGTACAATAAAGACGGAAGCTGATGATGGTTCGCCTGAAATAGGCCTATACTACCGATTTACCATCAAATAACGTGTCTGCCTTCATTTTTTCTTATATATATATATATATATATATATATATATATATATATATATATATATATCATTAAAAATGACCGACAGGGTATATTTTATTAATTTCTTTTAACGTTTTCCAGTATTCTTATACACACACACACACACACACACACACACACACATATATATATATATATTTGCTGGGAATAAGTAGTGTAAAAATGTCCTAAAACTTTGTACTTTACAAGAGCTTTCAGCCACTTCAATGGCCATTTTTAAGGGTGTTATTTTCCGATGTTGTTATTTTATCCTCATGTTTTGAATGTAACGTATGTTTTGAGTTTTTGAAAAAGAAAATTTATTAAAGCGATCACGTGAAGCTCGCAGCTGGGAGTCACGTAAGCGTCTGTCTGTTTTTAAACGAACTTTCAAAATTCCATTTCCCCTGTTAAATAATGTAACGTTGATTGTAGGAGAAAATTGTTTAATATATAGAACCTCTTTCATAGCGAGAAGAACGCTCAACAGATTATGCATTTTGCCAATTTAAGGCTTCGTCAGATCTAAAATGAAAGAAACAAAAGCATTTAGGTGTGCATTCGCGGATGTTTAAATTAAAAATGAAATTTATTACTATTATTTTAAGCTGGAATGAGTTTGAGTTTTGCTTAACGGCATATCAACCTCTGTGGGTTATTTAATGCCAGAAAGGTTAGGTTTTAAGGTATTTTTTAATATTCGGTTATAGCGAGAAGGTTGATTTAGTCAGATTTTAATTAATTTTTTTTTTATTCTTTTTTATTTAAGAAAACTGAAAATGTCTTCTAGTTTTTTATTCGAAAATGTTCTGCTGAGAATATTTTTTTCCTTCAAAAATGTGTTATCGTAATAATCTTTTCTTCAAAAATGTACTGTTGGTAACATTTTCACTTAAAAAATGCATATTTTTCTATAAAAGTCTATTATATATATATATATATATATATATATATATATATATATATATACGCTCTCACATCCTGATCGAGCACTATGAAGGAATGGTAAAAAAATGTTTGAAAAAACAGTAGCTACTCAAGCATCTGCGCATCTATCATTCAGTAATGAATTCGAACACTTTCAGCTACTGGTGTATGCATACATTGTATATAACACGCCAAAATCCGCTTTCCTCTACCGAGTACCCAGATCTCAAAGGTAGAATCGCCGACTGATGTCAATTCGGTCTCGGATTTCAATCTTGGCTAGAAGCAATCGGGTGTCTAGCCGTACCAATGAGCTGTGATACAGCGAAGCAGATCTGTCTGCGGATATATATATATATATATATATATATATATATATATATATATATATATATATATATATATATCTTTAAAAGTGTATTTTTATACTTTCATAGTAGTTTGACCGCAGTTTGAGGGTTAACTATTTGCCCATAGCTGGAACCCTAACAGATGCTACCACTCCGGGTCCGAGTGGTCCTGAGAACAACAGCAATTAAGAGGTGGTTCCATTCTTCTCACAACCTCCGAATTTGAGGCCTTGCTGCCGGATGCAGTTTACTGTCATACCCAGGACCTAAGCTGAAATGAATAAGAGTGACTTTTAAAAAAGTCATTAATACATTTCTCAGTTCATATCGACAGATTTTAAATCATCTCATCTTTTTTTTCAGATTGAATTTAAATTCTTTTACCATTTTTTTTTCATTATCGGAATCTCCCAAAAGCAATTTACATTGATTAACTGGTTTTATTTGGTTTTTATGACATAGCAACATCTCGCAGGGTATTTAAGTCGGAAAAATATTTATATACGAGGGAATCCCTGTCGTCAAAAACGATGCCAAAATATTTGAGAGGATTATTAGCTGTTTCCTCACAGGTCATCCCCACTGTTCTGTGTTACTGTTAACAGAGTTTAATCGTTTAAACTAATGTAGAGGATTTATGTGTAAATTCAGCCATACATTTCTAAAATTATTTAATATATAAATCAGTTTTGACTGAAATCACAAAACATCTGTTTTAAAGTTATTGGAGAATTTCAAAGATAAAATTCTGCTGATTTAAAAAAAATATTAATATTTATTCATCCAGTATTGTGAATGAACTAAACTAAATATGGTTACCATGCATTAACTTCAAAACTATGATGGCAAGATATTTCAGAAGATTATTAGCTGTTTCCTCACAGCCTGTACCGGACAGGATATGTATATATATAATTTTGGATGAAAATACGAAAATACTATTAAATGTAGTTATAATACGGACATTTAATATTTAGGTCATTTCAATACATTTTACTGAATTTGATGAACAATATCTGTCTATTCTGTTGTTACTCAATATGAATTAAACATGCTTGAAGAAATTCTTGTTGTTTAGGTATGCTATATATATATATATATATATATATATATATATATATATATATATCCGCAGACAGATCTGTTTCGCAGTATCACAGCTCATCAGTACGGTTAGACTCCGATTGCTTTTAACCCAGGACTGAAACCCGACCGAATTGGCGTCAGTCGGCGATTCTACCTCTGGGCTATGGGCGCTTGGTAGAAGAAGGCAGACTTTTTAGCGCATATATTATCATTATACACTGCCCAATAGCCAGAGTGCTCTAATTCATTATTGAATGAGCGATGCGTACATGCCAGAGTAGCTACTGTTTTTCAAAGTCTCCCATTCTTCCAGAGTGCTCAATCAGGGTGTGAGAGCTTATATATATAAGTGTATGCTTGCCATCAAAAACGATAGCAAAATATTTGAGAGGATTATTAGCTGTTTCTTCACAGGTTACCACTATCCCCTCCTACATTCTGTGTTATTTTAACCTAGTGCGTTGTGGCGCAGTGGATATCCGCTCGGAACGAGAAATCGGGGAGCCAAGTTCGAATTCCAGTTGAATTCATTGCATTCACTTACGCGCAAATACCCTTGGGAAAGGTATTAATCCGTCTCTTCCTTCCAGTTATGGGTTAAATAACGGGACAGATTGGGTTCTATAGCCTTGGCTGGCAACCAGTCCACCGCAGAAAGCAATGGCAACCTACTGCGGGATAATCTTCTGCCCAGTCAGTCATGTTTCTTTTGAGACATGATCGCCCAAGCGTGTATCACGTATGGCACTTAACTGACTTACTGTTAACGTTTAAAGTAACCTGGAGGATTTATACGTAAATTCGGCCAGGCAATTCTAAAATTATTTCAAATATAAATTGAGTTTTGACTGAAATAACAAAAATTCTGATTCAATGATATTTAAGAATTTCTTCAATATCTTATAAAATTTATATTAGAATTACGTATCGTTTTACAGTTCTTCCCCAGTGAACGAAAAAAAAAGAGTTCAGTTGAATATTCCAGTCACTTGGAGAAGGTCGGAACATACAAAGGCCTGAGCGTTGTGATTATGAAAAAAATAATGAGGACAACAGTCCAAACAATGTAAATAGTGTCACTCCTTTTCCTTTTTTTCTTCAATTGGAGTAGATAGACTAACCTATCGCCCGGTTCACACTCCACCCAAGTCTATTGAACAGGTGAAGAGGCTCATCCCTTGTTCCCTGTTTAGGATGTGGTTTCCGGCTTTCTCTTTTCCAATCTTTTCACTCCTTTTCCTATATTTTTTTCAATTGGAGTAGATAGACTAACCTATCGCCCGGTTCACACTCCACACACGTCTATTGAACATGTGAAGAGGCTCATCCCTTGTTCCCTGTTTAGGATGTGGTTTCCGGCTTCCTCTTTTCCAATCTTTTCACTCCTTTTTTTTTTCAATTGGAGTAGATAGACTAAACTATCGCCCGGTTCACACTCCACTCACGTCTTTTGAAGAGGTGAAGAGGCTCATCCCTTGTTCCCTGTTTAGGATGTGGTTTCCGGCTTTCTCTTTTCCAATCTTCTCACTCCTTTTCCTTTTTTTCTTTTTCAATTGGAGTAGATAGACTAACCTATCGCCCGGTTCACACTCCATCCACGTCTATTGAAGAGGTGAAGAGGCTCATCCCTTGTTCCATGTTTAGGGTGTGGTTTTCGGCTTTCTCTTTTCTCTTTTCCAATCTTTTCACACTTACGTTGCCCCCTGCACATCAGTGGCGTTACCGCCTTGCTCGGGGTGATATGATTAAAAAAAATGATTACAATACCTCTTCTCAGAAATATTGACAGATATTGGTAAATATGACAACAAAGATGAAGACAACAGTCTGAGCAATGTAAATAGTGTAAATAATTACAATACCTCATGTCAGAAATATAGACAGATATTGAAGATGAATGTGGCATTAAAGATGAGGACAACAGTTTAAACAATGTAAATAGTGTAATTACAATGCCTCATCTCAGAAATATAGACAGATATTGAAGATGAATGTGGCATTAAAGATGAGGACAACAGTTTAAACAATGTAAATAGTGTAATTACAATGCCTCATGTCAGAAGTATAGACAGATATTGAAGATGAATATGGCATTAAAGATGAGGACAACAGTTTAAACAATATAAATAGTGTAATTACAATGCCTCATCTCAGAAATATAGACAGATATTGAAGATGAATATGGCATTAAAGATGAGGACAACAGTTTAAACAATGTAAATAGTGTAATTACAATGCCTCATCACAGAAATATAGACAGATATTGAAGATGAATATGGCATTAAAGATGAGGACAACAGTTTAAACAATGTAAATAGTGTAATTACAATGCCTCATCTCAGAAATATAGACAAATATTGAAGATGAATATGGCATTAAAGATGAGGACAACAGTTTAAACAATGTAAATAGTGTAAATAATTACAATACCTCATGTCAGAAATATAGACAGATATTGAAGATGAATGTGGCATTAAAGATGAGGACAACAGTTTAAACAATGTAAATAGTGTAATTACAATGCCTCATGTCAGAAGTATAGACAGATATTGAAGATGAATATGGCATTAAAGATGAGGACAACAGTTTAAACAATGTAAATAGTGTAATTACAATGCCTCATCTCAGAAATATAGACAGATATTGAAGATGAATATGGCATTAAAGATGAGGACAACAGTTTAAACAATGTAAATAGTGTAATTACAATGCCTCATCTCAGAAATATAGACAGATATTGAAGATGAATATGGCATTAAAGATGAGGACAACAGTTTAAACAATGTAAATAGTGTAAATAATTACAATACCTCATGTCAGAAATATAGACAGATATTGAAGATGAATGTGGCATTAAAGATGAGGACAACAGTTTAAACAATGTAAATAGTGTAATTACAATGCCTCATCTCAGAAGTATAGACAGATATTGAAGATGAATATGGCATTAAAGATGAGGACAACAGTTTAAACAATGTAAATAGTGTAATTACAATGCCTCATCGCAGAAATATAGACAGATATTGAAGATGAATATGGCATTAAAGATGAGGACAACAGTTTAAACAATGTAAATAGTGTAATTACAATGCCTCATCTCAGAAATATAGACAGATATTGAAGATGAATATGGCATTAAAGATGAGGACAACAGTTTAAACAATGTAAATAGTGTAATTACAATGCCTCATCACAGAAATATAGACAGATATTGAAGATGAATATGGCATTAAAGATGAGGACAACAGTTTAAACAATGTAAATAGTGTAATTACAATGCCTCATCTCAGAAATATAGACAGATATTGAAGATGAATATGGCATTAAAGATGAGGACAACAGTTTAAACAATGTAAATAGTGTAATTACAATGCCTCATCACAGAAATATAGACAGATATTGAAGATGAATATGGCATTAAAGATGAGGACAACAGTTTAAACAATGTAAATAGTGTAATTACAATGCCTCATCTCAGAAATATAGGCAAATATCCTCGAAATATGACCACTGAACACATCTTGTGAAATGTTCAAAGAACAAAGATGGGGAGACACAAGGGAAATGTGTTGAAATCGGAAATAATTTGTTTAAATATTTTAGCCAACACCAAGAGAATATAATTTCCTTATTTGATAGCCTCTTTCATCCATTAATTTTTTCCGACTTAACGGGGTATTTGCCACCGTAACATACTAAAAACATAGATTTTGTATTTTTTAGGTATTTCTCGATGTTCTAATAAAAAGAAATTAATATTAGATCAAAATTTAACTAAATTTTATAAATTTAGTTTTTCATTTAGATGAATAAATTTTCCATTGTTTTTTATTATTATTATGTCATTTTTCATCATATTTCGATTTCTGCTTTGGTCTCACTACCAACCAAGTCTGCGGGGAGACCTAAGGCAGGTAGTGGCGTGTTGTTATGACTCCATTTCATGTTTTTCTATCTTCCCTATCATCCCCAGCATTACATAGATAAAGTTTTCCTTAGTATGTGGGCTGTACTTAATAAGACAATTTTTTGTATATCTCTTAAGCTGGGGTTTCCAGGGATTCTTTCAATGTGTTGTTTTGTTCCATTTTTTTATCATTCCAAGTGCACCTACTATCACTGGCACAACTCTTGTTTTCAATTTCCACATTTTTTCTATTTCAATTTCCAGGTCTTTATATTTTGACAGTTTTTCAAATTCCTTGATTGCTATGTTACAATCCGCTGGACAAGCCATATCAATTAATAGACAAGTTTTCTCCTTCTGGTTTTTAACAATAATGTCTGGCCTGTTTGCTTCAATTTTTCTGTCTGTGTAGATGGTGTAATCCCATAGAATGGTTACATCTTCTATTTCTGTAACCGGTGCTGGGTGATGTTCATACCAGTGTTTGCCTACAGCTTTTCCATAATGTTTGCATATTGCCCAATGTAAATATTGCCCAACTCTATCGTGGCGATTTTTATATTCATTTGGGGTAAGCACAGAACAGCCTGAGATTAGGTGGTCTATTGTTTCTTGGTGTTTATCACAAAACCTGCATTTTGGATCCATATTATTATGCATAATATTTGCCTGAAAGTTTCTCGTGAAAAGACTTATTATTATAATAAAGACTTATTATTATTATTATTATTATTATTATTATTATTATTATTTAAACCTTATAAGCATGTACTGCAATGTTTCTCATACTTAGTAGAGTTCTATTAGTCTTAGGGTAAATCCAGCTGCAAATTATGAATTAAAACCCTTTTATTTTTGCTCCTAACATTTTAATTCTTAATTCTAAATTTTACCTCTTAATTTTTCTGTTCCTTTTTATTTTATTTTATTTTATTTTATTTCATCTTATTTTTATTTAAAATTTAAATTTCAAATTTTTAAATTTTAATTTTCCGTACATTTTTTACTTACATGTAATATTTAAAAGTTTCGTTTTTTAAGATTTACGCCCCTTTGATTTATTCTCCATAGATTTTTTTTTTTATTTGAAATTTCAATTTAAAATTTTTATCCATTTGTAACCGTAGAATATTTGAATTTTTAATCTTTTTTATTGAAAAAGCAGCTACTCCTTTTATAAGATTTAATTCCCATGAACATTGATTGAACTTAAATTCAAATCTACTAAACTGTCAGTTTGAAATATGCACCTGATGATTGCATAACGCATGAAACTTTGAGTCTTACCATAGACGTAGGATAATATATATATATATATATATATATATATATATATATATATATATATACAAATGTGTACTGGTCTAATTTATATATATATACAAATGTGTACTGGTCTAATTTAATTATGACAAAAAATAACTAACTAACTATATATATATATAGTTAGTTAGTTCTTGTCATAATAAAATTAGACCAGTACAAAGCTGTATTAAAAGGTGTTCAATACATTTATATTGTAGAAGTTTTGAATAGTTTTTAATTTGGAAATTAATTATTTTCGCAACCTAGGTTTCAACCTTTCGCATCTTCGGGCGACTTATAATAACTGATTTTTCCGTTTATTAAACGCACCAACATGGGTTTTATTTTCAAGCGCCGGCCTGGAAAAATTACCACATGAAAATGAAAAAATTCTTGGATATCTCTTCTCAAGTTTTGAAAAATTTCAGTTGTTTGAAAATTCCAGTTGCGCGTTCGTAAAAAAAAAAAAGAAAAAAAAAGCCCTGTTTGTGCGTTTAAAAAACGGAAAAATCAGTTATGGTAATTCGCCTGAAGATACCGTAAGGTTGAAACCTAGGTTGCGATAACTCACTTTCAAATTATATATATATATATATATATATATATATATATATATATAGTTTATAAAGGAAAACTCAACACGTCATATTAGTTATAAATATTAACTAGCTCATATCATCAGACTCTTTTACAATATTTCCTCCATCTGGCATAAAATTTCTACCGGAATGAACGTTTTCTTAAAATGAAGAGCGAACAAAATAGAAATAATAATAATAAACATAAGATTACAAACAAATAAATAAATGACAATAAATGTAAGGGGAAGGAGTAAAGAAAGTAAGGAAGGAACGGGAGGGACGGGGTAGAAAGTGATAGAGTCCAGTTCCAAATATGGGTAGTATCCGTTTGAAGTTATTTTGACCGTCTTAGATTGTATGACCTCTGAAAAAAAAAGCAATTCCCCTGACTTTAGGCGTCTATTTGACCCCATCAGGTCAATCCACTTACTTATACTACCTTTCACCAAATCCGTCGAGCTTCGATCCCGGCCAAAAGCAATTGGATGTATCTATTCACACTGATGAGTTGTGATACAGCGGAACAGGCTTATATGTGAATGACTAATATATATATATATATATATATATATATATATATATATATATATATATATATATATATCCATCTTGTCACTTCAGGGAGTTTTATTATTTTTTTTTTTAATGTTTTAATGTAAGATACTTCGCGCAAATACCCTTGGGATCTCTTCCTTCCAGTTATGGGTTAAATAGCAGGACAGACTGGGTTCTATAGCCTTGGTCGGCAACCAGTCTACCGCAGAAAGCAATGGCAACCTACTGTGGGATAACCTTCTGCCCAGTCAGTCATGTCTCTTTCGAGACATGATCGCCCAAGCGTGTATCACGTATGGCACTTAACTGACTCAATAGTAAGTACAGCAATATATATGTTGCCGTCATTTTAGACGGCACGGGACCACTCATTTTGTAATATTTTTCGCAGGCTAGTTAGAAGTCAACACGTTTTTGTTGGTCTATAATTTACCATATGTCTCTTTCTAGATATGTCACACATATTGGAATTCTCTAATTTTTTTCAGTCTATATGAATGAGTAATAGATGTCTGACCAGTTTGGCGAGAGGTAGATTTTTTTTTCCTTTTCTTTTTTTTTTTCCTGTAGCCTGAAGCTTATTCTGTGATGTTGGTTTTAATACTGAATAATTTGCTATTTATGCATCTGTTGCCACTTGCCAAAAATGTCTCTATTAATGTTCTGCTATAAGACTGTTTGTTGAAGGGCCCAATTCTAATGACTTGTTTGTTGCTTCGTGAGTTCTGTTACTGACACGGATGCCAATATAATTCTTTATCTCAAAAATATTGAACATTTTTCTAAAAAAAGAAAATAAATCATTCCAGTTGATACATTAGAGCATGTCGATCTTTGAATCTTGCTATTCCACTGAATTTGAAAGTTACGATTTGACAGGGCAAATAAGGATACAAAACATTTTTTTTTATATCGTTACCGTTTTTTGATTGGTTTGTTTTTTGTTTTACGGCATATCAGCCTCAATAGATTATTTAATGTTAGGATTTTTATGATAGTTTCGTATGAATAGAATATGTATTCTTTGTAAGAAATCAGTTTGTAGATCAGATTTCATTGTGGTATTTTTATAAAGAGGGTTGTTGTCGAGAGTCAAATGTATTGCTGGTAATATTTTTCCTTCAAAAATATATTGCTGGTAATATTTTTCCTTCAAAAATATATTGCTGGTAATATTTTTAAAACTGAGTGCATGTTCATCAGCAAAAGATACAACCCAAAATGCCAAATATAGGTGGGGGATAACAGAATCAAACAAGTCCAAGAATTTAAGTACCTAGGAAGTGTTCTAACAGGAGATGGAAAGTGCGACACGGAGATCCGAATGCGAATTGGCATGGCAAAGGACGCGTTCCAGAAAATGAGCAAAATACTAACACACAGGAAGATCTCAATAGACACGAAGAAAAGAGTGCTAGACTGCTACGTGATGTCAGTTCTTCAATACGGCTGTGAATGCTGGACAATATCATCATCGAAAATGAGGACAAAACTGGAAGCGGCCGAAATGTGGTTCTACAGAAGGATGCTACGGATATCGTGGACTGAGCATACAAGCAACGACGAGGTGTTAGAAAGAATGGCAACAAAAAGGAAATTGATGCTGAGCATCAGGAAGAGACAACTGAAGTTCCTGGGACATGCAATGAGGAAGGAGAGCCTGGAGAACCTGATACTGACTGGACAGATAGAAGGAAGGAGAGACAGAGGAAGGCAGCGGATAACATATTTGCAGGGACTGATCAGGTGGATGACGGAACGGGGGTTGCCAGGAGCAACAGGAGCAAACATACTAAGAGCCACAAGCGATAGGGAGACGTGGAGATCCATGATCGCCTACGTCCTGAAGGGACAGGGCACATAGAAGAAGAAGAATTTGTTTTCGAAAACGTATTGCTGGTAATATTTTTTCCTTCAAAAATATATTGCTGGTAATATTTTTCTTTTTCTTCAAAAATATATTGCTGGTAATAATTTGTTTTCGAAAACGTATTGCTGGTAATATTTTTCCTTCAAAAATATATTGCTGGTAATATTTTTCTTTTTCTTCAAAAATATATTGCTGGTAATAATTTGTTTTCGAAAACGTATTGCTGGTAATATTTTTTCCTTCAAAAATATATTGCTGGTAATATTTTTCTTTTTCTTCAAAAATATATTGCTGGTAATAATTTGTTTTCGAAGACGTATTGCTGGTAATATTTTTCCTTCAAAAATATATTGCTGGTAATATTTTTCTTTTTCTTCAAAAATATATTGCTGGTAATAATTTGTTTTCGAAGACGTATTGCTGGTAATATTTTTCTTTTTCTTCAAAAATATATTGCTGGTAATAATTTGTTTTCGAAAACTTATTGCTGGTAATATTTTTTTTCGTTTAAAAATGTACTGCTGGTAATATTTTCTTCGCTAAAATGTATTGCTGTAATTCTTACCATAAAAATCTATTTTTATATTTTCATAGTGTATTGACCCCATTTTATGGGATACTGTTGGGGATCAACTCTTTATTGCCCAATAAATGGACTCGTCTAAGGTGTACATATAATCCTGCCTAAAGAGAATGAGTGAGTGCATCGTAAGAGTTGAGTAGTTGGACCGCCGCTCGTTGGTCAGTAAGAATATAGACTCATTACCCGGACTTACTTCTTTACAAGATCGTATATATTGATACCTACTAACAGTATCCCTAGTATTCCTGTATTTACTAACCCGTGTTCTAGGTTGTATATATTTTTGTTCAGTATAACTTACATTTTATCTCTCCATATCTGTTTTTGTTATCACTATTTTGTGTGGTTTCTAAACAAGAATCCACAACAATAACTATTTGCCTATAGCTGAGACTCTAACAGATGCTACCACCCCGGCTCTGGGTTGAACTGGACACGACAACAATTAAGCAGTGGTTCCACGCTTCTCAAAACCTTCTGAGCAGGGACCTTGCTGCCGGATGTAGTTTATCCAGGACCGGACTGTTATTTTGTTTGTTTGTTTGGTTTTTTGAGCAAACGAGTTTAAAGATTTAGTTTAGATTCAAAATCTTAGCAATGAGCTTTCATTCCGGTAATCAGTGAAAGCTTTAAATCACAGTCTTATGAAATTTATAATTTACTGAAGCTTTAAAGATTGTATATGGACAAAATGCATAGCAGACGCAAATCTATCTAAACTTATGTATAAATGGAACTTTGTGTCTGTGTGTGTGTGTCTGTGTGTGTGTCCGTTACCTATAGCCTCCGAAACCGCTGAACCGATTTTCTTGAAAATCTACTCAGCTGTACTATAAGCGTCTGCAAGTGTTCTTAACTAGATTTTATGTCGAGGTACCCCCAATAAATATCGAATATCGATAATTGAAAAAATCGAGTTATAGAAGGAGTGGTCCGATTTTAATCAAATTTACACTCATAGACAAAGACATAAGAAACGATATTCAGAAGTTTCTTACAATAGTGCAGAAAATCGATAATATATATATATATATATATATAAAAAGGCAAGATGTTTGTCTCTGTGTGTGTGTGTGTGTGTGTGTGTGTGTGTGTGTGTGTGTGTGTGTGTGTGTGTGTGTGTGTGTTTATCTGCCTGTATGTCTGTATTTTTCAGCCCTTTTATTTTAGTTTTTGCTTCGGATTTGGCTCTAAGTAGGTATAACTGTAGTTCTTAGTCTTAGCCATGGGACCATCTACTCAGAGGGCTTATTTAGCTTTCAAAATTCAGGTTACAACGAAAAATCTTATTTGATATCGATACCAGGATATCAAAATTTGACTTACATCCATTCATTTTTCTTTCAGTCTACGGTTTCGCTTTAAATCGGACTACTCCTTCTATAACCCGATTTTTTCGATTATCGATTTTCGATATTTATCAGGGGTACCTCGACACAAAACCTAGCTAAGAACACTCGCAGACGCTTGTAGTACAACTGTGTAAATTTTCAAAAAATTGGTTCAACCGTTTCGGAGTCTATAGGTAACGGATACACACACATACAGACACACACACGCACAGACAAAGTTCCATTTATAAATAAGTTTATAATTTTAGTTCTACATACACACGCAGAAAGAAAGAAAAATACTGGATTTTAAAATTAAATACACACAAGCTAGGGTTAAATAGGGACTTAGGTGTGTTGAATCTTTACAAATATTTTAATAGCTAAAATTTTTTTTCAGATATTCCAAGAAATTTTTATCTAAAACAAACAGACTTTCTCTACGGACGTGCCGCATGTTGTGAACAAACACACCACGTGATGTAAACACAAAAAATATTCGAACGCTATCGTGAAATACGTTTCTAATTCAAATTTAAAAATCACTCGTTTCTGATGAAGGACCGAGGGCGGTCTGAAATATAAAATACAATAATAAAAATAAACAAATACTGTCCAAAAAAAGTACATTTTTAAATTCAAAACTTTTTTTATTAATATTCTTTCTTATATATATATATATATATATATATATATATCACTTAAGGTTTTTACAAATAAATGTAATGTCTTTTGGTTGGTACAAAGTTGTTAAAAATGTTCATAGTTGTAATTTGTTGGAAATAGTTTATGCGTACGTATGTATGTGTGAGTGTTTGTTTAGTAAGAGTGTCTTTGAAATATTCGCTCAGTCTTTAGGGTAACGGCCGGTTATTAGGTAGATTGGTGAACGATGAAGAAGAAGCGGGTGAGAGAGAAAGAGAGAGGCAATAATAATACGACCACTTGACGTTTGTCGAGGGACATGTTAATTATGCTTATATTTTCTCACTGCGACCGTCTTTTTATATCGTCTTTTTATTTCGTTTTCTGGGGCTCCAAACAGCTCCTTTGGGAATTCACACCCTGGATAGAAACAAACTTCACGTCTGCACACGAAAAGGGTCCATAAAAGGAATTTGTTTTTTATATGTTTTTTTTTTGTTTTGTTTTTTGTTTTGTTCATTTTTTATAATTAAAGATTGTTTGAATATTTGGTTTTTAGATGTTTCCTAGTTTGCAATTGGACAAAAAACATTTCACATCAAGGTGTGAAATTTCGCGAGTTTTGTGTGCAAAGTTTGTAAATTCTAGAAAGTTCTTTTTTTTTTTTCCAACAAAATCAATGAGTCAAATTTGAATTTTAAATTTAGAATTTGTTTTGTTCACTACACTTTTAATAGGCTGGGTCGCATGAGATGTAGTTCTTTAGAAAATAGACTGTTTTCAGTGATAGTAATATTTTGTTAAATTTCAGTCAGTTAAGTATCATACGTGATACAGGCTTTGGGCGATCATGTCTTGGAAGAAACATGACTGAGTGGGCAGAAGATTTTTTGTCCTGCTCTTTAAACTATAGCTGAAGAGAGACGAAACGGGTTGTATTAATAAGTAGTAATTAGAATGGGATCAGTTTATTACTTAATAACAATAGAGAACTGATCCCCCTCTTTTTGCCCAGTAAAAGCTTTGCTTATAATTTCCAACTATTACCTTCATTCAGTCAGTTAATTCCCATACGTGAGACACGCTTTGGGCGATCATGTCTCGAAATAGACATGACTGACTGGGCAGAAGATTATCCTGCAGTAAGTTGCCATTACTTTCTGTGGTAGACTGGTTGCCAGCCAAGGCTATAGAACCCAATCGGTCCTTTTATTTAACCTATAACTATGTAGGGAAGAGACAGATTAATACCTTTCCCAAGGGTATTTGTGCGTCATGCCATGAATTCAACTGGAATTCAAACTGGGCATCCCTATTTGTCGTTGCGAGTCGAAATCCACTGCACCACAAGGCACATTGTTAAATCTACCATCGCTAATTTGACTGGAAGACCAAAGGTATTAGAATTTACCGTCGCTGTTTTAACTGGAAGACAATAAGTGTGAGAAATTACCGTCGCTATTTTAACTGGAAGACCATAGGTGTGAGAATTTACCGTCACTGTTTTAACTGGAAGACAATAGGTGTGAGGATTTACCGCCGCTGTTTTAACTAAAAGACCATACATGTGAGAATTTACCGTCGCTGTTTTAACTGGAAAACCATAGGTGTGAGAATTTATCGTCGCTGTTTTTATCTAGAAGAACATAGGTGTGAGAACTTACCGTCGCTATTTTAACTAGGAGACCATAGGTGTGAGAATTTACCGTCGCTGTTTTAACTAGGAGACCACAGGTATGAGAATTTACCGTCGCTGTTTTAACTGGAAGACAATAGGTGTGAGGATTTACCGTCGCTGTTTTAACTAAAAGACCATAGATGTGAGAATTTACCGTCGCTGTTTTAACTAGGAGACAATAGGTGTGAGAATTTACCGTCGCTGTTTTAACTGGAAAACCTTAGGTGTGAGAATTTATCGTCGCTGTTTTTATCTAGAGGACCATAGGTGTGAGAATTTACAGTCGCTATTTTAACCGGAAGACCACAGTTGTGAGAATTTACCGTCGCTGTTTTAACTAGAAAACCACAGGTGTGAGAATTTACCGTCGCTGTTTTTATTTAGAAGACCATAGGTGTGAGAATTTACCGTCGCTATTTTAACTGGAAGACCACAGTTGTGAGAATTTACCGTCGCTGATTTAACTAGAAAACCACAGGTGTGAGAATTTACCGTCGCTATTTTAACCGGAAGACCACAGTTGTGAGAATTTACCGTCGCTGATTTAACTAGAAAACCACAGGTGTGAGAATTTACCGTCGCTGTTTTTTAACTAGAAGACCATAGGTGTGAGAATTTACCGTCCCTGTTTTAATTAGAAAACCATAGGTGTGAGAATTTACCGTCGCTGTTTTAACTAGAAAACCATAGTTGTGAGAATTTACCGTTGCTGTTTAACTGGAAGACCATAGGTGTGAGAATTTACCATCTGTGTTTTAACTGGGAGACCGTAGGTGTGAGAATTTATCGTCGCTGTTTTAACTAGGAGACCACAGGTATGAGAATTTACCATCGCTGTTTTTAACAGTGAGACAATAGGTGTGAGGATTTCCCTTAGAAATAGGGAAAAGCATGTCTATTGTTTTTCTTTGATTGAATGATGCTTTTCATGAATAAAATTAAGATACTCAGTCCTGCTATATCACTACCAATGAAGGCAGTGTGGTTACTACTACAGTTGCTGTAATTTTCTTTTTTTAATTTATTCATTTGACTATAAATATATTTTTGAAAGAAAAAGTATATTTCTTAAATTAGGGATTAGTTCTATTTCTAAAGCAGAAGATATATACACTCATGATCATCCTTATTTAAAATCACCAATAGTTCATAATGCTGAAAATGTTACCTGCAACAAAAGATTAAAAATTTAATAAATTTAACTGCAGTTCATATTGGATCGAGACGATAAATTAAAGAACCGAGTTCGAATTTTAGTTGAATTCGTTGCATTCACTTACGCGCAAATATCATTGGGAAACTTAATAATCTGTCATTTCTCCCTCCAGCAATGGGTTAAATAGCAGGACGAAATGATTTGTATAGCCTTGGTTGAAAATCAGTCTACCGCAAAAAATAGTGGCAACCTACTGCGGGAAAATCTTCTGCACACTCAGTCATGTCTATTTCGAGACATGATTGATCAAGAGGGTATCACGCATGTATCGCGTATGCTACTTAATGTGGTTATTTATGATTGGTTGGTTGTTTTTGTTTTATGGCATATCAACCTCGGCGGGTCATTTATTGCCAAGTAAATTTTATTTATTTATTGCTGGTGATACCGTTTTCTTGCAACAATTTATTGTTGTTTTTATATAAGTTTTGTGTCTAGTAATACTTTTTTCTTTTCGAGTATCAAGATTCATTGCGATTTGTTTTTAAGGGTAGAGTCCCCAAGTCCTACCCTTGTTATTTAACCCATAACTGGAGGGTACCAGTGCTTAAGTGAATGCGGGCTATTTAACTGGAACTCGCCGATTTCTCTTTCCGAGCCGATATTCACTGCACCACAACGCACATCCGTCACTAAACGCTTACAGCACCTAGTATTCCCAAGCGGTCACCCATCTAAGTACTGACCAGGCTCAACGTTACTTAACTTCATTGATCGAGCGAGAACCGGTGTATTCAACATGATATGGCCGTAAACCGGTTATTTATGAGAAAGCGTGAGTGAACAATTTAAAAATAAGCAAATTTTTAATAAACGTTATTTTCCTCATGAAATTAGGCGTGCCATCCAGAAAGACAAACGGGGGGGGGGGGGGGGTAAGTGACCCCCGGGCTGCAGTTGATTTATTACTTCCCCAAAGGTTTGCTGTTTGTCATGAGGTCAATTAACTTATTCGAGTGCTTGGACAGAGAGAAAGGCCCGATCTGGCAGCTCGACTCTTGTCACTTTCTCACCGACGGGATGTGCCTTCCCTCTGTCTCTTCTAATATTTCACGGCTTATGCTCCAATAAGCTTGGCTCCCTGGTGCCCCCTCTAAACGAATATACTCGAGCTACTAGACTGGCAACAAGGTCCCGCTCTTTTAAAGTCAAATATAACCACTACTTCTACTCTATCAGTTCTTTTCTCGCGCTTCCTGCCTGTTGAACTCTTGTGACATCAGTTATTTCCAACAAGAACAATAAATTGATTGGCTGATATTGCTTGTCTGTTGATTATTGTGATATATCTTGTGAAATCAGTTATTTCCAACAAGAACAATAAATGATTTCACAGGATATATCACAATAATCAACAGACAAGCAATATCAGCCAATCAATGGACACCTGATGATGACCAGAAGGTACTTTGTCGAAACGTTGTATCTATAACAACATCTATATCAACCAAGATGAAAACTATAGTTTGAAATAATACAAGAATATTGACAATTACTTATCCCAGAAGTGAAATATGATATGTATATATATATAAAGTGGTACCAACCCTACATCATAATCAAAATTTCAAAATCCATCCATCACTGAATTTAAAAGTCTCCAAAAACACACTTCTAAAGTCCTTCTGGACGGTGATGTAGTGGATATAGGAGTTGGTTATACATGTGTTACATTCATCTGGTGGTCATGAGTTCAATCCCAAGATCTGGTAGCGATGCATCAATTCAGCAAGAATGAACAATAACTGATATCACAGAAAAATATCTCAATAATCAACAAATACTCCATTTCAGCCAAACAATGAACACCTAATTATATCCAGAGAGTCAGTCAGTTAAGTGCCATACGTGAAACACGCTTGGGCGATCATGTCTAGAAAGAGACATGACTGACTGGGCAGAAGATTATCCCGCAGTAGTTTGCCATTTCTTTCTGCGATAGATTGGTTGCCAGCCAAGGCTATAGAACGCAATCTGTCCTGTTATTTAACCCATAACTAGAAGGAAGAGACGGATTAATACCTTTCCCAAGGGTATTTGCGTGAAAGTGAATGCAATGAAGTCAACTGGAATTTGAACTCGGCTCTCCGATTTCTCGTTCCGAGCCGCTATCCGCTGCACCACAAGTTGTACTTGGTCAAAATTTTGTGTCTATAATAACATCTATATCAACCAAGATCAGAACAATAGTTTGAAATAATACCAAGATATTGAATTAATTCATTATTATTTACACTATATACACGTGGCACCATTTTCTTTATCTATTTTGTTTTATCACAACATTTAGGATGTTGAGCTTTCCGGCCTTCATCAGATATAACAAAACCCTTTATTTGATCTTTGTTTATTTATTATAATCTATGTAATGTGGCCTGAAGGACATTCTCCGGTGTTGTATTTACTGAATAACTTGCTGTTTAGTTCATGCAGATGGTTTCACATCTATTGCCATTTGCTCAGATTGTATTCATTAATGTTTTGCTTAAAGTCCGTGTATTTTGTTTGTTGAATGTTTCAGTTACATTGAATTTCTTGTTGATTCATTAGTTGCGACATTGCCGTCGGGTGCCAATATGGCTCACTCACAGGACGGATAGAGAGAAAGAAAGAGAGGAGGAAAGCAACACGAGACATACTTGATGGGCTTGAGCAAGTGGATGGTGGAACAGGGTTTGGGAGTGATACCAAAAAGAAAATGGATAGAGGCGAGTAGAAGTTCATGATTGTCTATGTCCTGAAGGGACATGGCACATAATGAAGAAGAATGAGGAAGAAGTGCTTGGAGAATCTAATACTCATAGGACGGATATAGGGAAGGAGAGACAGGGGAAATCAGCACGAGAAAAACTTGATTGGCTTGAACAAGTAGATGATGGAACAGGGTTTAGGAGAGATACTAAGATGAAAATTGTTAAAAGTGACAAGGGATAGAGAGGCAAGTGAAAGTTCATAATCGCCTACGTCCTGAAGAGACATGGCACATAAAGAAGAAGAATGAGGAAGAAGTGCTTGGAGAATCTAATACTCACAGGACGGATATATGAAAAGAGAGAGAGAAGGAAAACAGCACAAGACATACTTGATGGGCTTGAGCAAGTGGATGGTGGAACAGGGTTTGGGAGAAATACCAAGAGGAGAAATGTTAAGAGCGACAAGGGCTAGGACAAGTGGAAGTCCATGATCGCTTACGTCCTGAAGAGACATGGCACATAAAGAAGAAGAAGAATGAGGTAGGAGTGCTTGGAGAATCTAATACTCACAGGACGGATATATGAAAAGAGAGAGAGAAGGAAAACAGCACAAGACATACTTGATGGGCTTGAGCAAGTGGATGGTGGAACAGGGTTTGGGAGAAATACCAAGAGGAGAAGTGTTAAGAGCGACAAGGGCTAGGACAAGTGGAAGTCCATGATCGCCTACGTCCTGAAGAGACATGGCACATAAAGAAGAAGAAGAATGAGGTAGGAGTGCTTGGAGAATCTAATACTCACAGGACAGATATAGGGAAAATGAGAAAGAAGAAATCAGCACGAGACATACTTGATAGGCTTGAGCAAGTGGATGGCCGAGCAGGGTTTGGGGGTGATCTTCTTCTTTATGTACCGTGTGCCTCCAGGACATAGGCGATCATGGACTTCCACTTGCATCTATTCTTTCTCGTTCAATATCTTTCCTCTTGATATCTCTCCCAAAACCCTCTCCGCTATCCATTTGCTCAGGCCCATCAAATAAGCTTCGCGTTGGATTCCACTATCTGACTTCCTCTATATCCTTCCTTTGAGTATTAGATTCCCCAAGTCCTCCTTCCTCATTACGTCTCCCAGAAACCTCAGCTGTCTCTTCCTGATGCTAAGTATAAGTTTTCTTCTCGTTTGCATTCTCTCCAACATTTTGTCGTTGCTCACATGCTAGGTTCATGTTATCCTCCGTATCTTTCTGTTGAACCACATTTCGGTGCTTCGAGTCTCTTCTCTCATTCTTGAGAAAATCATTCAACATTCACTGACATATAGGAGGACAGACATCGCATAGCACTCCAGTACTCTCTTCTTTGTTTCTATCGAAATTGCCCTGTCTCTTAATCTTCTTCTACCTCTTCTATGAGTCCTGTCCTTTCAGGACGTAGGCAATCATGGCTTTCTACATCTCCCTATTCCTTGTGGCTCTTAGCACGCCTTCTCCTGTTGTACCATGCAACCCTCGTTCCATCATCCACCTGAATAGGTTCTTCAAATTTGCTATCAGTTGCTTTCCCTTGCCTTTTTTCTCTCTATCTGGCCTGTTAGTATCAGGTTCTCCAAGCCCTCCTTCCTCATTGCATGTCCTAGGAATTTCAGCTGTCTCTTCCTGATGCTCAATATTAATTTCCTTTTCGTTTCCATCATTTCCAAAACCTCGTCATTGCTCACATGTTCGATCCATGATATTCTCAGCGTCCTTCTGTAGATCCACATTTCAGTTGCTTCAAGTTTTTCTTTCATCTGTGATAATATTGTCCAGCATTCACTGCCATATTGAAGAACTGACAACACATAGCAATCCAGTACTCTCTTCTTTGTTTTTAGCGAAATTGTCCTGTTTCTTAATACTTTACTCAACTTCTGGAATGCTTCATTCGCCATGCAAATTCGCCTTCGGATCTCTGTGTCGCACTTTCTGTTTTAATACTTCCCAGGTATTTAAATTTTTGTACCGGCTTGATTCTAGTATCTCCGACCTCTATTTGGCATATTGGGCTGCCCTTTTTACTGATGACCATGCATTCGGTTTTCTTGCAGTTTATTTGTAGTCCTTTCTTGTCACTCTCTTCAGCTACCTTCTGTAGGAGGTCTTATGAGACCTTGCCACAAATCTAATGCTGAACTTAAATTCATAAAGTCTAGATACCACAGCAGAAAGTTCATCAGAACAATTACCATTAGAGTATTTACAGAAAAGGTACAGAGAAACTACATTATGGCAGTGTGAAAGTGACTGAAGGTGAGACCAACAACATTCCAGAATCTCTAAGTATATAGAAGTAGTGCAAAATCAGATGTGGTAGCAATATTCAATGCATTGATGAAAGGTAGACTTATCAATATCTAAGATAGATTCTGAAGATAAATTTTTAGAGTAAACCAACTTTCCTAGCAGAAGAATTTTAAGAAGACATATGGTTGTCAACAAGAGAAAAATCCCAAGATGTGAATTATGAATTGAATATCATACAAGTAGAAATGTTTAAATATCTGGAAAGTGTTTTAACATGTGACATAGAAATCTGAATGCACATTGGAATAGCAAAAAATCTATTTCGAAAGAAAAAAGAAAGTAATAAGAAACAGAAAAATTTAAGTTTTTGTACCGGCTTGATTCTAGTATCTCCGACCTCTATTTGGCATATTGGGCTGCCCTTTTTACTGATGACCATGCATTCGGTTTTCTTGCAGTTTATTTGTAGTCCTTTCTAATCACTCTCTTCAGCTATACTCTGCTCAAATTCTGAAATGTGTCCTTGGCCATTCCGATTCGTCTTCGGATCTCAGTGTCGCACTTTCCGTCTTCCGTTAGAACACTTCCCAGGCATTTAAATTTTTGTATTTGATTTTAGTGTCCCCAACCTGTAATTGGCATTTTATCTTACGTGATAAAAATTCAGATCGTAGAGTGGGGGACCATATGTACAGCATCCGCAGTAGAAGTGGTGTTTCTTTGTGCACGACAGCCTGAGGGAGCCCAACCCTCTAGTCTGGTTTGAATTCAGAAATTTTCTGCTCCTAGACAGGTTGTCACCCAAAGCTATAGAATCCAGTCTGTCCTGCTATATTACCCACAGATGGATTCAAGATGAGAAAATATTCAGTCAGTTAAGTGCCACACGTGATATACGCTTTAGGCGATCATGTCTCGAAAGAGACATGACTGGTTGGGCAGAAGATTATCCCGCAGTAGGTTGCCATTTCTTTCTGCGGTAGACTGGTTGCCAGCAAAGGCTATAGAACCCAGTCTGTCCTATTATTTAGCCCATAACTGAAAGGAAGAAACGGATTAATACTTTTCTCAGGGGTATTTGTGCGTAAGTGAATGCAAGGAATTCAACTGGAATTCGAACTCGGTTCCCCGATTTGTCGTTCCGAGTCGATATCCACTGCACCACAATGCACATCCGCTTGGTCAGGGTACCAAGGAAAAAAGCTCGTCAGAGCCATGAAAATACATTGCTAGTAATTTTTTTACTATAAAAAATATATTGCTAGTGATTTTACTCTAAACGGTTTTATACTTGTCATAGAGTATTAACTCAGTTTGAGGTTTAACTATTTGCCCGTGCTATCACCTCGGGTAATGGTGAACCGAGAACAGTAGCAGTTAAGAGGTGGTTCTATGCTCTTCAAAACATCCCGATCAGAGCTCCGGCTGCTGACAGTAGTTTATCGTCATACCCAGGACAGTTTCAGCTTCTACGGGTCATGAACTCTCCTCATCGCATAACGTGGGAATTAAGTTTCGATATTTTACCAGAAATTGAGGCCGGTTGTGACACAAGGTCGGTTTTTAACGTGGAAATTCCGATCCCTTAAAGCTCAAGCAAAAATTTCCCGTAGACCTTGCATAAGGCAGGGCCGAGCACTTGTCTTCTTTTCACCAAACGAGATTCTGCCCTTCAGCATAGCCTCGTCTGGATTCCTCTCATCCTGGAGGCAGACAGCCCGAGAAGGCAGAGTTCGAGTGGAAATCTTGCAATTGGATCTTATATCTTTGAACGTCTGATTGCTGTCTCCGACACATGGAATTAATTGGCAATGGCTCTCATTGATTTTCTGTCGACGATAACCTGGACTACTAAAACGTCGAGACAATCTTGATAAGATCTGAGCGCTGATGATTTTTCGGTTAGTGAAGACACATTGTTGCCAAATGAACCATCATCATCATCTCTGTGCTCTGTCTCTTCATCGCTCTCCGCTACTTCCTACCCTTTGCAGCTCTTAGCAACGTTTGTATTTTTACTATCTTAACTAATCCTTGTTCTGCCATACATTTATACAAGCTCTCATGTAGGCTGGAAATGGCCCTTCACTATTTCTTATCCTTATAGCAATGTTTGTCTTTTTACTATCCTTCCTAGTCCATGGCAGCAATACATTTTGTCTTCTTGCAATTGTTGCTTAGTCCTTTCTTTTTGCTTTCCTTCATGATATTTCCGTTAGTTGGTCATGACAACCCCCACCCAAAAACTTTTATAACACAATTTTTCTAACATTTAGAGTATCAATCAAAATAACAACAATGAAGATACTCATGCTAAAAATTCATCTGATCACAAAACTCTGGTAGCGAGACAGTGTCTTTCTGAACTGAAAACCTAATTCGTTCCATCGTCGTAGTCTGAAAATGGCTCTTCACTACTTCCTATCCTTATAGCAATGTTGGTCTTTTCAATATCCTTCCTAGCCCATGGCTGCAATACATTTTCTCATCTTGCAATTGATGCTTAGTCCTTTCTTTTTGCTTTCCTTCATGACTTTCTGTAGAAGTTCTCGTAGTTTTCTTTCTGTGTCTGCTATCAACACTGTGTCACCTGCAAATATAAGGATATTAAAACTGTGGCTATAATTAAATGAATCTTTGTAGTTCTTCTAATTTTCTCAGGATTGCTTTATTGTAAATCGTGGAGAGACCCGGTAAGAAGAAGGAGCCTTGTCTTACGCCGATTTGTATATTTTAAAGTATTGATTTTGATTTCACAGAGGAACCAACCTACAGGAAAAACAACATTTTTGAATTTTATAGACTTCCATATCTATCTACTAGCAGTTATAGCCCGACGTTGCTCGGGTGTAATGAAAGCTTTAAAACTAATCCATGGTCTTGAAGCTAAGACTCTTTGGGCGTTGGCACGAAAGACTAAAAAGCAATAGTTGTTTTCAGTTAAAGCGAAACTGTAGACTGAAAGAAAAATGAATGGATGTAAGTCAAATTTTGATTTCCTCCTATTGATATCAAATAAGTTTTTTTTCATTGTAAACTGAATTTTGAAGTCTAAATAAGTCCTATGAGTAAATGGTATCATGGCTGAGACTATGAACTACAATTATACCTACTGAGAGCCAAACCCGAAGCAAAAACTAAAATAAAAGGGCTGAAAAAATACAGACATACAGGCAGATAAACAGGCACACACACAAACATCTTACCTTTTATACATATATATTATCGATTTTCTGCACTATTGTAAGAACTGCAACCTTGAAATGTCTGAATATCGTTTCTTATGTCTATGAGTGTATCAAATTTGATTAAAATCAGACCACTCCTTCAATAACGTGATTATTTTATTATCGATTTTCGATATTTATTGGGGATACCTCTACACAAAACCTAGCTAAGAACACTCACAGACACTTATAGTACAACTGTGTAAATTTTCAAGAAAATCAGTTCAGCCGTTTCGGAGTCTATAGGTAACGGGCACACACACACATACACATACACATACACGCACACACACGCGCAGACAAAGTTCCATTTATAAATAAGTTTAGATAGATACAATATTTACTTAATTCATTTTCTGTTCATATGCAGGTGGTTTGCTTACAGTAAAAGTTGTGGATTATCCTGGAAGCTTTCCCAAATAAATCAGGCATTCCTATCGAATAATTGGTATTCTCTTTGAA
Source organism: Ascarosepion bandense (assembly GCA_037127315.1). Taxonomy (NCBI): domain Eukaryota; kingdom Metazoa; phylum Mollusca; class Cephalopoda; order Sepiida; family Sepiidae; genus Ascarosepion; species Ascarosepion bandense. The sequence continues at coordinate 729,054 of JBBBDQ010001767.1, read as the reverse complement.
TATACAAGAGTGGACGAATAAACGTAGTGTGAATCTGTCTGATAAAGTATTAATAAATTATTGGAAGGAATTAGGTTTTCAGTTCAGAAAGATATTGTCTCGCTACAAGGGTTTTGTGAACAGATGAATTTTTAGCATGAGTATCTTCATTGCTGTTATTTTGATTGATACTCTAAATGTTAGAAAAATGATGTGAGAAAAGTTTGAAGGGTTTTGGATGGGAGTTGTCATGACCAACTGACGGAAATATTGAGTATAAATAATTAGAACAGACTGAGATAGATAAATAAAGCAACAAAACAACCCAAACAAGTGGTCTAAGCAATGGCAACCTACTGCGGGATAATCTTCCGTCCAGTCAGTCATGTCTCTTTCGAGACATGATCGCCCAAAGCGTGTATCACGCATGGCACTTAACTGACTGATAGATAGATAGATAGATAGATAGATAATGAACAGAAGCTGCGATAGATAGATAGATAGATAGATAGATAGATAGATAGATAGATAGATAGATAATGAACAGAAGCTGCGATAGATAGATAGATAGATAGATAGATAGATAGATAGATAATGAACAGAAGCTATGATAGATAGATAGATAGATAGATAGATAGATAGATAGATAGATAGATAATGAACAGAAGCTGCGATAGATAGATAGATAGATAGATAGATAGATAGATAGATAATGAACAGAAGCTGCGATAGATAGATAGATAGATAGATAGATAAATAGATAGATAGATAGATAGATAATGAACAGAAGCTGCGATAGATAGATAGATAGATAGATAGATAGATAATGAACAGAAGCTGCAATAGATAGATAGATAGATAGATAGATAGATAGATAGATAGATAGATAGATAGATAGATAATGAACAGAAGCTGCGATAGATAGATAGATAGATAGATAGATAGATAATGAACAGAAGCTGCGATAGATAGATAGATAGATAGATAGATAGATAATGAACAGAAGCTGCGATAGATAGATAGATAGATAGATAGATAGATAGATAGATAGATAATGAACAGAAGCTGCGATAGATAGATAGATAGATAGATAGATAGATAGATAGATAATGAACAGAAACTGCGATAGATAGATAGATAGATAGATAGATAGATAGATAGATAATGAACAGAAGCTGCGATAGATAGATAGATAGATAGATAGATAATGAACAGAAGGCGATAGATAGATAGATAGATAGATAGATAGATAATGAACAGAAGCTGCGATAGATAGATAGATAGATAGATAGATAGATAGATAATGAACAGAAGCTGCGATAGATAGATAGATAGATAGATAGATAGATAGATAATGAACAGATAGATAGATAGATAGATAGATAGATAGATAATGAACAGAAGATGCGATAGATAGATAGATAGATAGATAGATAGATAGATAGATAGATAGATAGATAGATAATGAACAGAAACTGTGATAGATAGATAGATAGATAGATAGATAGATAGATAGATAGATAATGAACAGAAGATGCGATAGATAGATAGATAGATAGATAGATAGATAGATAATGAACAGAAACTGCGATATATAGATAGATAGATAGATAGATAGATAGATAATGAACAGAAGCTGCGATAGATAGATAGATAGATAGATAGATAGATAGATAGATAGATAGATAATGAACATAAACTGCGATAGATAGATAGATAGATAGATAGATAGATAGATAGATAGATAGATAGATAGATAGATAGATAGATAGATAAAATGAATGAGAAAAGGAAGAGAGCAGACTGTTAGGATAAAATAGATATGTGCTAAAGATGGTATTAAAAATTATATATATATATATATATATATATATATAGTGTAACAAAGTTGTAGAACACGTAGGTTTTTTATCTACTGTTCATGCATTTACTTTTATAAAGAGTGCTCGATACAGACATAGAGCGTTATATTGTGATGGTTGTTACAATGGGTTATAAATTCATAGTATCACTACACAAAAGTTTTCGCGTTTCGAAGCTGCTACGTTCTCATCGGGTGATAAGTTGAAAGGAAAATTAAATGGTGAAAACGGTTTATTCCACATTCACTCAAATATTATATCCCAATAAATAAACCGTTTTCGCCATTTAATTTTCCTTTCAACTTATCACGTAACAGCTTCGAAACGCGAAAAGGTTTGATGTATTGATACTATGAATTTCTAAACCATTTTAACAACCATTACAATACTATATATATATATGAAATGATTTGCTTGAACATTACTTTTGATCGATACTCGTATTTAAGTTGATATTCTGTTTATAATCAAACAATATAATATATTTATTTCTACTGGCCTGATCATACAGGGGCCCTACCATATTTTTCGGACACTTTAGTATTCGACTTTCCGGGTACCATAGAGTGGCGAAATTCCTTCAATAGAATAGCATAAACATATAATGACAATACCTGTAATAAAAATGGAAGAAAATCGATTAGGTAAGGAAAAATATTTATTTTTCATCATTTTTTACAAAACACACGGGACATTATTTTTCGGACATCGTTGAAAAACTGTTAATAGTCTGTAATATCACCTTTCTTCTCAATAACTTTTATCAATCTCTCTTCATAATGATCAAACATATGCACAATAACATCTCTACGTGTTTCTATTAGTTGTGTTTTGGCATCTAGTATCCGTTCCCATAGTTGAGCCTCTTTCGTTATTTCAGGTCCATCATAGACAAGTTGCACAAGCATTTCCCAAACATTTTCTATTAAATTTAGATCTGGGCTTTTTGCAGGCCATTCCAAAGTAGTCATATTCACTTTAGCCATCCATTCTTTCATGAGTTTTTATACATGGATGCTGCAATTGTCTTGCTATAGAACGAAATCATTCCCTATCTCTCTTCTTATCCTTGGTAGGGCTTTCTCGTCCAACAACTGTTTGTAGCTTTCGCTGTTCTGTCGTCCTTTCAGCCACTCCAACCATATATTTCCATTAGCAAAGATCATACCCCAAACCATAACTCCTCCTCCCAGCTGTCGTTTGTTCAGTACAGCAGGCTCACCCCATCTCGACCAAGTACACCATCCATTGGGCCCATCAAACTTGAAACGCTTCTCATCAGTAAATATAACCTTCTTAAAGTCAACATGCTTTGTTAACCATCTTTTAGCACACTCCAGTCTTGCTCCTTTGTGTTTCTTTGTTAGTGTAATTTTTTTCTTAGCCTTTGCATACTTCAGACCAATCCTATGCAGCGTTCTTTGTACTGTTCGGATGTTTACATCCAATTCACATTTCTCCTTCACTTTTCTCACTGGAACTTTTTCTCCAGATGTCAAAAGCCGTGTCACAGTCCTCTTCATTCTCCTTTCAGACCTCTTGCCAATTGATCTGTTCCGTCCTCTCTTCTTTTTCCGCTCGGAGTTTGTCTTCAGCATGTATACGAACCTTTGATTTCGACAGCTTCAAATCCATGGCGATCCTTCTGATGCTGAGGCCATCATCCCGCTTCTTCCGTGCCAAACAAACGACTTCTTTTGAATGTATTTTACCTCATTAAACTTAATTGTTTTGCGAGTAAAATAGAACAGATAATTGATTCTAATGATGACAGCTACATGTACAAGCAGAAAATTTGCATACAGCAACATATACATGAACTTAGCTCTTAATAAAATAGGATGTTTTGTCATGTCCGAAAAATAGTGTCGCGCAAGTTTTCGCAAAAATCACAAAAAACTAAAATTATCAAAGCCAAACTAAAAAAAATGATTACACTAGTAGTGGATTTTCATTCCTCAACTACGTACTTACAATCTCAAAAGTTTTTGGCACTAGTAACCACCTTGAAGTACTTTTTTCAAAGTGTCTGAAAAATATTGTCGGGCCCCTGTATATATATATATATATATATATATATATATATATATATATGTGTGTGTGTGTGTGTGTGTGTGTGTGTGTGTGTGTGTATCTAACTATAATTCACTTCCAATCTAAATTTGGGTATATTTTTCTCTGGGCCGTTATCATTAGCTCTCTCCTCTTAGCTCTTTCTTTCTTTTTTTCTTTCTTTCTTTTTTCTTTTTTTCTTTCTTGTTTTCCTCTTTGCTTTCTATTTCCCCTGTGTCTACTCTATTATTTCCTCTCTATTCCTTTTATTTTCTGTATAACTCTCTTTATTTCCTCTGTATCTCTCTTTCCTTTTTGTTTCTCCTGCTTATCTCATACAAAAAAATTTTCAAAAAAATAAAGGGGAAGTGAGATTTCTTAACTATCTTTTTCGAAAATAATTTTTATTACTGTTGTGAATTACGGTTGAGGAACCACACAAAATAAGAACAAACAAGAACAGATATGGTGATAGAAAATGTCAGTTATATTGAACAAAAATATACAAACTGGAATACGAGACAGTCAGTTCAGGAATACGATTGATAAAAATAATTATACACAGTCTTGAAGTGAAACAGTTGGTTCGGATAATGAGTCTATATCCAAACCACTCCAACTTACTCTGCAACAACTTACTGACCAAAGAAGCAACTGTACAACTACCCTCTCAACATTATTTAGTTGTCCCTCCCAGTAAGGGCAACATGTGACACATGGTCAGTTATGACTGGGATTTCCGGGCTATATGGCCCGGCCAAAAAATGTCTGTCTATTTTTCCCCAGTCGTGCTTCTACCCTTCGGCGGAACCACGACTGGGTTATTGCTCCCTGCTCGGAAGCAGAGAGCGCTCTCTACCCGAAGGCAGAGTGCTGACAGTGTCATAGTTGTAGAGGCAAATGCCAACTACCCTCTCAACTGCTGTTCTTTGTATAGGCAGGATTATATGTACACATCAGGCGAGTCCATTCTTGTATACAAAAAGGGTTGATCCCCAGCATTTTTTTTTTAATCATTTCACCCCGAGCAAGGCGGAAACGCCACTTATGTGCAGGGGGTTACATAAATGTAAAAAGATTAATTAGAAAAGAGTGAGGAGTACAAACTAGTTAGAAAGGAACAACAGAAAGCAGGTGCGATGACAGATACATAGGTGGAGAGAAAGGGAAGGTTATACAGGGGAGGGGAGAGAGCTAGAGTCCAATGGTTAGTAGATGAGTATTGACTTTGCATTTAAATTTCTGGAGGTTGTAGCCGTCAGGAAAGCAAGAATACGGGAGCGAGTTCCACAGGCGGGAAGTGCGAGAGAAGAAGTTGCAGGAGTAGAATTGTCGTCTGCATTTGGCTAACCTGACTGTGAATGAGTGGGACCCAGTTGCCAGTCTGATTGCACGGGTAAACACATGTTGAGGAGGCATCAGTGACTTAAGCTCGTCCGAGCAGAAGCCATGAAAGTATTTATAGAACAGACAAAGGGAGGCCACATTTCGACGATGGGGAAGTGGCTGCAGTCGAGTCGCCAGATCAGTACCTATCACATTACAGACTCTCCTTTGGAGCTTGTCAAGAACACTGAGGAGAACGACAGGGGCAACTGACCATAAATGGCAGCAGTACTCCATGCACGGACGGATGGTTGACTTTTATATATGCAGGATGGATTCAGGTGGAAAAAACATCCTGGATCGACATAGTGACCCAACCTTCTTAGCAGTAGATTTTGCTATGGATTCAATATCGTGGTTCCATTTGAGGTCTGAGGACAGGGTAAGTCCGAGGAGGCGGGGTGTATTACTCTCAGGGAGAATCACTTGGTCCATGCTTATGGGAGGCAGGAGAGGTTGCCTGTAATGGTTGACAGACAACAGCTTGGTCTTAGATGAATTGAAGTTGACAAGCCACTTCTTGCCCCAGTTCACCACAGAGTGTAGATCCCGCTCAAGGTCAGCAGCGAGATTATGTCTGTCCGCCACGACAGGTTTCTTACTGGTGCGGGAGTATATTGTAGTGTCATCTGCGTAGATGCCTACTTGGGACTTGATCTCATCTGGGAGGTCGTTGATGAAAATAAGGAAGAGCGTCGGGCCCAGGATAGAGCCCTGTGGGACACCAGCATTCGTGCTGTAGGACGAAGAGGCACGCCCATTCAGAACGACCTTCATTTTGCGGTTATTTAAGAAAGATTGGATTAGGTCAAGCAGGCGACCGGTAATACCATAACCGCGTAGTTTGCATAGGAGGCCAGAGTGCCAAACCCTGTCGAAAGCCTTGGAGATGTCCAGAGCAACCGCGCGAGCCTCGTCAGACTCATCAAGGGCCTGTAGCATGTACTCCGTTACGGTTGTTAGCAGGTCGGCCGTGGACCTGGCAAAGCGGAATCTATATTGCCTGTCGGAGAACAGTTTGTGGGCGGTGAGATGATGAACTATTTCAGCACTGATTATAGCCTCGAATACTTTCCCGAATATCGGTAGAAGACTGATAGGGCGATAGTTGGATGGGTCCGAGGGTTCACCACAATTCTTAAATACAGGAATGACTGAAGAGAATTTCCAGCATGCAGGAAAGCAGGAAGCAGAAAGGCAGTAGTTAAATAGTTTAGAGAGGACAGGGGAAAGTTCAGGAGCACACCTCTTAAGGACTATCACCGGGATTCCATCGTCTCCACACGCCTTATGGGGGTCAAGTTTTGAAATTACTCTGGATACTACTGTCGGGGTAATATATACGTCGTGCAGTTTGGCCTCAGTTCTAATAGGGAAGTCGGGTGGGTGTACTCCGGACGAGTCGAATGTGGAGTTGGATGAGAATCTGTGGGCAAAGCACTCAGCTTTGTCCGCAGATGACGTGAGAACCTCAAATCCATGGATTAAAGGAAGTATTGAGGATTTCCTATTGTTGAGCACTCGTTTACAAATCCTCCAATAGTCCTTGGAGTCGAACTTGCGGTCAGCTATGTGCTGTCGCAACTGTTTGGCGTCAATTACCATCATTATTAACTACCTGATGATACATTGTTTTTTTGATATCGAGACAAAGTGTACACTTTTGTAGTAAATTATAATTTGTACATCTTCTAAACTATAACTTATAATAAATATTCATAGCTCTATTTCTATATTGAGCACTCTTTTAAATTAATGTTTTGAACGTTGTTAATACTTTCTTCGTTCTTTATTCACTTGGATATATATATATATATATATATATACGTGTGTGTGTGTGGGTATGTGTGTGTGTGAGTATATGTTTGTTTGTGCACACACGCACACACACACACACACACACACACACACACACATATATATATATATATATATATATGCTACGGAAATTAACGAGGATTAACGAAACTTGGTTATAAACAACTGAAGATTTGAAATGATTTCTTTGAACATTATTATTGATTGATACTCGTATTTTAAGTAGAAATTCTGTTTATAATCAAAGAGTATTATATATTTATTTCTACCGGCCTGATTATTTACGATAAATTTTTATTGCAAAAATATATGTCATTCGGCAAGATTAGAACCTTAAATTACGAGTATCGATCAAAAATAATGTTCAAACAAATCATTTCATATTGTTGGTTGTTTATAACCACTCTTTCTATAACCCGATTTTTTCGATTATCGATTTTCGATATTTATCTGGTGTACCTCTATACAAAACCTAGCTAAGAACACTCGCAGACGCTTATAGTAAAACTGTGTAAATTTTAAAGAAAATCTGTTCAGCCGTTTCGGAGTCTAAAGGTAACGGACACACACACACACACACACACTGAGACAGAGTTCCATTTATAAATAAGTTTAGATATACTAGCAATATAGCCCTGCATTGCTAGGGTGTAATGAAAGCTTTAAAACTAATCCATGGTCCTGGAGCTCAGACTCTTTGAACGTTGGCACAAAAGACTAAAAAGCAATAGTTGTTTCCAGTTAAAGCGAAACCGTAGACTGAAAGAAAAATGAATGGATGTAAGAAAAATTTTGAAGTTTGGTGTGAATCGGATAAAAATTGTGGATTTGTATGAAGGACATACAGATAGATAAACTGGCACACACACAAACATCTTGCCTTTTATATATATATATATATATATATATATATATATTATCAATTTTCTGCACTATTGTAAGAACTGCAACCTTGAAACCTCTGAAGATCGTTTCTTATGTCTTTGTCTATGAGTGTATCAAATTTGATTAAAATCAGACCAGTCCTTCTATAACCTGTTTTTTTTTCAATTTTATCAATTTTCGATATTTATCTGGTGTACCTCGACACAAAACCTAGCTAAGAATACTCGCAGACGTTTATAGTACAGCTGTGTAAATTTTCAAGAAAATCAGTTCAGCCGTTTCGGAGTCTATGGGTAACGGACACACACACGCACACACACAAAGTTCCATTTATAAAATAAGTTTAGATATATATCGGTATATAAGATGTTGGCCACTGTGAAGTTTGGTGTATGCAGCGTCTGAATAGGGGGGAGGGCTGGCTGTTGTGATCTTCTGCCAGACAAGTTGTTCAAAGCATTAATAACTGGCACGAAACCCAAATTATTCGGGAGATCGCCAATAGAGATACACTGAAATAGTAAGTAAAATAATCCTACGAAAAAATGGATTTCGTACATTACAACTGCCATTACAATTTGTAGCTACCGTTTGCATTGACTGCTCGAACCACAACAACAGTAACAATAATAATAATATAATTCAACTTGTTCATTAGTTAGTGAGTATGTTAGTATCCTACCATTATCTAAACGTATTTATAAATGGAACTTTGTCTGTGTGAGTATGTGTGTGTGTCCGTTACCTATAGACTCCGAAACAGCTGAAGCGATTTTCTTGAAAATTTACACAGTTGTACCATAAGCGTCTGCGAGTGTTCTTAGCTAGGTTTTGTGTAGAGGTACACCAGACAAATATCGAAAATCGATAATAAAAAATCAGGTTATTGAAGGAGTGGTCCGATTTTAATCAAATTTTATACACTTATAGACAAAGACATAAGATACGATATTCAGAAGTTTCAAGGTTGCAGTTCTTACAATAGTGCAGAAAATCGATAATATATATGTATAAAAGGTGTGTGTGCCTGTTTATCTGCCTGTATGTCTGGGGGTTTTTTTCAGCCCTTTTATTTTAGTTTTTGCTTCGGGTTTGGCTCTAAGTAGGTATAATTGTAGTTCATAGTCTCAGCCATGATACCATTTACTCAGAAGACTTATTTAGACTTCAAAATTCAGTTTACGACGAAAAAAACTTATTTGATATCGATACCAGGAAATCAAATTTTGACTTACATCCATTCATTTCTCTTTCAGTCTACAGTTTCGCTTTAACTGAAAACAACTATTGCTTTTTAGTCTTTCGTGCCAACGTCCAAAGAGTCTGAGCTTCAGGACCATGGATTAGTTTTAAAACTCTCATTACACCCGAGCAACGCCGGGATATACTGTTAGTATAGATAAACAAGGGACCATTCCTGCAGCTAACGATGACTGATGATAGAAAGTATATATCAAAGGAGGTCTTTGGTTTTAGGGAAAGAAAGAAATAAGCACTCAAACATATAAAAGGAAATGGTGATAACCATATCATGTGTTTAATATTTGTTTTCGTAAAGTATTTGTTTTTGTAGTCAATTTTGAATCTGTTGTGGAATCTCCCCTTTGTATATGATAATGGACTCGACTGAGTGTACATATATTCCTGCTATAGAGAGAACAGCGGTTGCTGATATAGAGTTGTAGAGAGAGAGAGTGTATTCGTAGAAATCCGTGCCAGTTATCGAAGAGTACCGGAACTGATACGTAAGTTACCGAGACATACCGAAGTTACCCAGAGACAACCGCATCAAAAGTCAGACTAGCTCTGAGCTCCACTCAGCTAGAATAATATACACGGATATACTATTTCCTACGACTTCACTTCAAGACTTGTATATATTTATTTCTTACTAATAGTATTTCTGGATTTACTAACCAGCGTTCATGTTTGTATATTATGTTCAATATAACCTACTTTTTTTATCTCCATATCTGTTTTGTTGTTCAGTATTTTGAGCAGTTCCTCACCCGGAATCCACAACAGAATCTTTTCATTTGTACCCTCTTTCGTCTGTTAAATAATGACCAGCATTCGTATCTGTGATTGCTATTGTAAAATTTATGTTAAGCTGAAATATTGAACGAGACACAAACGAATTTTTCATAATCGTGTTTCTGGTAAGGAGCTTATCCCATCATTAAATTAAGAAAAGTTTTCATCAGAAAAATCAAATATGAAAACCCTTCGATTTTCACGGATATTTTTAGAAATAACAATACGAAAAGTCGTGCCCATAATATTAACTACACAAGAAACTGTACAAAAAAAACTAGAATCCGGATTAAATAAGTTGAAAATTCATACGTAGGATTCAGATTTTATGTACAAAAACTTTGTTGGGCTCCAATCGAATACTGAGAAAATGCCAGAGATCTGAGGATATATGTTCTCAGTCAATCTTAAAAGATGAACACCAGACATCTGATGTAATCATGCAAATGCATCTGCAACAAAAACAACAACAACAACAATAATAATAACAAAAGTATGCACTTTTACAGGGAGGAAACTGCAAAAAACTGGTATGAACATCACCTAGACCCGTTTACAGAGATAAGAGAGATAGCCAGAACTGTTTACAGAGATAAGAGAGATAGCCAGACCAGTTTGCAGATATAAGAGAGATAGCCAGACCCGTTTACAGGGATAAGAGAGATAGCCAGACCCATTTACAGAGATAAGAGAGATATCCAGACCCGTTTACAGAGATAACAGAGATAGCCAGACACGTTTACAGAGATAAGACAGATAGCCAGACACGTTTTCAGAGATAACAGAGATAGTCAGACCCGTTTACTTAGACAAGAGGGAAAGCCAGACCAGTTTACTAAGATAGGACCTATACCCAGACGCGTTTACTAAGAGAGGTCCTATACCTAGTCGCGTTTACTGAGATAGGACCTATACCCAGATCCGTTTACAGATATAAGATAGCCAGACGCGTTTACCGAGATAGGACTTATAACCAGATCCGTTTACAGAAATAGGATCTATATCCAGACCCGTTTACAGAAATAGGAACTATATCCATACCCGTTTACAGAAATAGGAACTATACCCAGACCCATTTACAGAAATAAGACCTGTACCCAGACCCGTTTACAGAAATAGGAACTATACCCAGACCCGTTTACAGAGATAGAATCTATACCCAGACTTGTTTACAGAACTAGGATATATACCCAGACCCGTTTACAGTGATGAGAGATACTCTGACCCGTTTACTGAGATAGGGCCTATACCCAGACCTGTTTACAGAGATAGGATTTGTCACAATTTTATGGAACTTTACAATACACACAGACAGAAAAACCAAAGCTAATCTCCAAGACCACAATAACAGAATGTGCTTTCTTATTGACATGGCAGTCCCTCTAGATTGTATTGTATTTTTGAAGATCATTAAAAAGAAATTATCAAAACAAAAGCATCTTTAATTTGAAATCACAAAAATGTGGTACATGAGGACATCAATAATTCCAGTTGTAGTTGGAGCCCTCAGATTGATTTAAAAAGGTTCCGAATGTCACATTGAAGGGATTCCTGGTAGACCATACCTTTAAGAAATACAAAATAATATAAACAGATCATACTTTACGAAGTGCTTTATTTATGTAAATATGTGTGGTCTTAGTTTTTTGACTTTTCACAAAAATGATCAGTGGAAAGTGTAATAAAACAACTTCTGACCTTAGGTCACTGGTTGGGACCCGGTAAGAAATATGTACACAACGGAAATCATTCAAAATGATAACAACAAAATGATAGATCAAACTCTTTCAACATTTTTTCACACTTTTCTTCTGAATATGAAACGACTGTAATTTCGTCAAACATTTTAAGATGCACAGGAAATGGATTTCAGGTTACCCTTTCTCGGCCCCCGTTATACAGGGCAGTTGTGAAACAGACACCGACTAAGACGCTTATAAAATTGTAACGAAAGATATGACTTACCTCGGAATTCGAAACGAGCGCGAACGTTCCTTGTCTGCAAGATAATAACAAAAAATAATGATGGCCGCTATTGAAGACACAATTTATGCGTAGCTATCTCGTCCAAAACGAGACGATATTTGCACACATGCAAATTTTGGCCGTCTTGGAATGGGATAAAAAGCGGGTGCCAATACTGCTGTGTGAGACGAGGATTTTTTTTTTCGGCGGATTGCGTGTGTCGACGTTGCGGATTGACAGGTCAGACTGACAAAGAGGAAGTATAAGCGGCTTAGTCGGTGTCTGTTTCACAACTGCCCTGTGTAACGGGGGCCGAAAAAGGGTAACCTGAAATCCATTTCCTTGAGGCGACCAAAGAAAGAAGGAAAGAAAAACAGCTGGCCTGGTGGCGATCGAGCGTCGCACTGCACTTTTTTTCCCCCACTCCTCATCATCATTCATCATCATATTAAGAAACTGCCGACCTTTCGACCCTTAGAACGCACGAGGATAATTATGTGTGTAAATTACTAACTTCCTACCCCGGGAAAATGAATAGAACGACAGGAGAGTTCGATAAGATTTTGTACCCAGCGGTTTGATTAATTCCTCTTCGTCAACTCCAAGATGAACAACATCTCCGACGTGGTGTAATGGCTTGAAAGCTTTCTCGCAAGATCAATTACGACTAAATAGTGACTTCGATCCTCACTGGGTGCCCCATAGTTTCAGCCTTTCGCCAAGTCTAACGTACGCTTTGAAAGTGAGGACGATTCAATCTTTTGTGGGTGCCATGACGAGTCCTAGCTGTCATCGCAAGTCTCCAAGCCTGAATTAAAGACTATACATGAAGTCTTAACTTATAAATAGTTATAGAATAGCGAGAGACTTGTGACATCGAGTCTGTGGGAAAGGAACGGTAGGGTGGAAAAGAATCGATTACTCACAATGCCGTGTAAACGCATTTGAACAGCTTCAGAGTTCCATATATCATCTAAACTTATATAATAAATGGAACTTTGTGTCTGTGTTTCTGTGCCTCTGTGTGTGTGTGTGTGTGTGTGTGTGTGTGTGTGTGTGTGTGTGTGTGTGTGTCCGTTACCTATAGACTCCGAAACGGCTGAACTGATCTTCTTGAAATTTTACACAGTTGTACTATAAGCGTCTGCGAGTGTTCTTAGCTAGGTTTTGTGTCGAGGCACCCCCGATAAATATCGAAAATAGAAAAAATCGGGTTATAGAAGAAGTGGTCCGATTTTAAACAAATTTCATACACTCATAGACAAAGACATAAGAAACGATATTCAGAAGTTTCAAGATTGCAGTTCTTACAATAGTGCAGAAAATCGATAACATATATATATAAAAGGTAAGATGTTTGTGTGTGTGCCTGTTTATCTGCCTGTATGTCTGTATTTTTTTCAGCCCTTTTATTTTAGTTTTTGCTTCAGGTTTGGCACTAAGTAGGTATAATTGTAGTTCTTAGTCTCAGCCATCATGCCATTTACTCAGAGGACTTATTTAGCCTTCAAAATTCAGTTTACGACGAAAAAAACTTATTTGATATTGATACCAGGAAATCAAAATTTCACTTACATCCATTCATTTTTCTTTCAGTCTACGGTTTCACTTTAACTGGAAACAACTATTGCTTTTTAGTCTTTCGTGCCAACGTCCAAAGAGTCTGAGCTCCAGGACCATGGATTAGTTTTAAAACTCTCATTTTAAAGCTTTCATTACACCCGGGCAACGCCGGGCTATCCTGCTAGTATTTCAGAAACCAGCATCAAGGGGAAATTTCAACAAAAAATCTGCGACGACACTTTGATGAGACATAAAGTTAACAAGTGTGTCTCGCTAGCTCAGTTACGACTGCAGTAGGTTCGATCCTTACTGGGTCCCCAATACTAACGGCCTTGTGCCACATTTAAGCTACGCTTAGTAAATATGGACACTTCAACGTCGTGTTGGGATTAGCAAACTTATTTTGCTAGATTAATTACGACTGAGTGGCAAATTCGATCCTCGATGCGTACCTCATTCTTTTCGCCTTGTGCCACACTTAGAAAACCGCCATACAGAAGCTGCGTTTAAATCTTTTGATTCTTTAGGTCGTTATCTGTGTATGAGTCGAATGGTTAAGAGCTATTAAGTTCAAAATTGATATATCTTTGCCAGTTACAAAAATAAATAAAATAATTGTTTTCTTTGTAATAATAAGCTGTTAAAATTGGCTTGAAATAGTTTTGAAGTATATTTTTGGTTGAAATTTGGCGCTGCTCTCTGTAGAGTGCCAAATATTTTGTCTTTGGAGTTCGGAGAGATGAACCTGCAGCTACACATTTTATCGGATGCTATGGCAATTTGCGGTGGTGGGGTGGGTGGGTAGATTTGTGGAATGTTTCATATTCAAAATATTTTGTTGTTTTATTTATTCTTTTAAAATAATAGTTATGCAGAAAGTTTGTCTTAAATTAATACTTTATCGGAAAAAGTGTACAGGAAACACCTAAGAGAAGAATATATTCATAATCTCTAAGTTTCTATCTTTTCATCTTTTTATTTTTTTATCTTTTCATCTTTTTCTCTTTCTATCCTTCTATCTATTTATCTTTTTATCTTTCTATCTTGTGGTTTTTTAGCTTTCTATCTTTTTAGCTTTCTGTCTTTTTACCTTTCTATCTTTCTAATTTTTATCTCGTTATCTTTCTATCTTTTTATCTTTTGATCTTTTGATCTTTTGATCTTTTTAGCTTTTATCTTTCTATGTTTCTATCTTTTTATCTTTTGATTATTTTAGCTTTCTATCTTTCTATCTTTCAATCTTCCTATCTTTTAATCTTTTTATCTTTCTATCTTTTTATCTTTTGATCTTTTGATCGTTTTAGCTTTTTATCTTTCTATGTTTCTATCTTTTTATCTTTTGATTATTTTAGCTTTCAATCTTTCTATCTTTCAATCTTTCTATCTTTTAATCTTTTTATCTTTCTATCTTTTTATCTTTTTATCTTTTGATCTTTTGATCTTTTTAGCTTTTTATCTTTCTATCTTTTTATCTTTTGATTATTTTAGCTTTCTATCTTTCTATCTTTTAATCTTTTTATCTTTCTATCTTTTTATCTTTTGATCTTTTGATCTTTTTAGCTTTTTATCTTTCTATCTTTTTATCTTTTGATTATTTTAGCTTTCTATCTTTCTATCTTTTAATCTTTTTATCTTTCTATCTTTTTATCTTTTGATCTTTTGATCTTTTTAGCTTTTTATCTTTCTATGTTTCTATCTTTTTATCTTTTGATTATTTTAGCTTTCTATCTTTCTATCTTTCAATCTTCCTATCTTTTAATCTTTTTATCTTTCTATCTTTTTATCTTTTGATCTTTTGATCTTTTTAGCTTTTTATCTTTCTATGTTTCTATCTTTTTATCTTTTGATTATTTTAGCTTTCTATCTTTCTATCTTTCAATCTTCCTATCTTTTAATCTTTTTATCTTTCTATCTTTTTATCTTTTGATCTTTTGATCTTTTTAGCTTTTTATCTTTCTATCTTTTTATCTTTTGATTATTTTAGCTTTCAATCTTTCTATCTTTCAATCTTCCTATCTTTTAATCTTTTTATCTTTCTATCTTTTTATCTTTTGATATTTTGATCTTTTTAGCTTTTTATCTTTCTATGTTTCTATCTTTTTATCTTTTGATTATTTTAGCTTTCAATCTTTCTATCTTTCAATCTTCCTATCTTTTAATCTTTTTATCTTTCTATCTTTTTATCTTTTGATCTTTTGATCTTTTGATCTTTTTAGCTTTTTATCTTTCTATGTTTCTATCTTTTTATCTTTTGATTATTTTAGCTTTCAATCTTTCTATCTTTCAATCTTCCTATCTTTTAATCTTTTTATCTTTCTATCTTTTTATCTTTTGATCTTTTGATCTTTTTAGCTTTTATCCTTCTATCTTTTTATCTTTTGATCTTTTGATTATTTTAGCTTTCAATCTTTCTATCTTTTTATCTTTTTATCGTACTCTTTAATATTATTTAGGTGTTAATAAAACAGTGCTCAGTGTAGCATGAACGGAGCTATTTCATTAATATATTAATAAATATACATATTGTCTTACATTGATAGCATGGCTCAGAGTTTCACGTGTTATGCAATCATCAAATGCATATTACAAATTGACAGTTAAATAGATTTCAATTTAGGTTCGCTCAATGTTTATGGCAGTTAATTCTTATACAGTTAGATTACTGTTTTTTTAATAACAAGAGTAAACGTTTATTTGCACTAAGACTACATGTAGATAAAATATTAAAATTAAAATTTTGAAAGTAAGTTAAAATTAAAAAATATTAAGATGCAGGAAGAGGTAAATCAAAGGGGTATCTAAACTTATTTATAAATGGAACTTTGTGTGTTACCTATAGACTCAAATGGCTGAACCGATTTTCTTGAAAATTTACACACTTGTACTATAAGCGTGTGCGAGTGTTCTTAGCTAGGTTTTGTGTAGTGGTACCCCCGTTAAATATCGAAAATCGATAATCGAAAAAATCTGGTTTTAGAAGGAGTGGTCCGATTTTAATCAAATTTCATACACTCATAGACATAAGAATCGATATTTAGAAGTTTCAGGGTTGCAGTTCTTACAATAGTGCAGAAAATCGATAATATATATATATATATATATATATATATATATATATATATATATATATATATAAGCATTCATTACACCCGAGCAACGCCGGGCTATACTGCTAGTAATTCATAATTATTAAAAGTAATATTTGTGGGAGAAAGGCGAATGTATAGAGGAATCTGGATCATTTGGGATCTAAGAATTTTTTTCTATTGTGGCGAGTGAGCGACCACCTGCCGTATGCGACCACTTTTGATGGCAGTAGGGATGGTCGCATACGACAGATTCCACTGTATATTATTATTAAGGTATTAATAAAACAGTACTCAATGTGGTATGAACAGAGTTATTTTATATATATTAATAAATATACATATTGTCCAACGTTTATTTGTATATTTATTAGTATACATATATATATATGTGTGTGTGTGTGTGTGTGTGTGTGTGTGTGTGTGTGTGTGTGTGTGTGTGTGTGTGTTAACTCACTATAATACAATATATATATTTACAGATCATAAATCTTTAAAAAAAAACGCCTTGGAGGCAAATCCCAAAGGAACTTGTTAATGTTAGATATTAACACTGATCTAGCCAGAGGACTCAATGTAATTAAATTTATTTATTTACAGAACCAATATTTATTACATGTAAAAAAAAATCTAATTTTCTTATATCGGATGACCATTTCAACGTATAAATTTAACACACGTCTAATCAGTACGACCAAAACATTATAGGAAAATAAATTTATTTAATTGTATGAGCATAAAAAACAGAAGTAATGGTAGGAAAAGCAAAGAAAAATAGGGACAGATCATTGCTACCGGAACAAGTGGAGGACAGTAGCTCGAAGAGATACAATAAAACTTTCTTTTTACCGAAGATTTTGGGAAATGAAAGAGGGGCCTAGCCCAATAGTGAGTCTGGCCTATTTCTTCTTTCCGTTACTATCATCCATGTGCCGGGTCTAACATGTTCCGGAAGAAATCATTTTTTCCTTTTGTTTTCCTTTCCCCTACCCTAGACGGAGCAAAAATATGCTTCACAACGTTAAATCTTACAAAAGTGACGTGATTACCCCAGTGTGTATCACGTAGAGCATTTAACTGGTTGATTTATAAACAGAAGTAAAAAATATCCTTAGTTTTTCAGAATTTTTAAATTTAAATTTTATGCTAATGGAAAGCTAAATTATTGATGATGCTAAGTGCTATAATTTAATATCTAATGAACGCAAGTGGGTAAATGGAAAAAAAAAGAAAAAGAAATAGGAAAAGAAAAAAATAAAGACGAAAGAGAAAGTGAAGAGGAAAATAAGTGAGAAAATGTAGAGAGGGAAAAGCCAATTCAAATGGCCAAGAGAGAGAAATTTTAAATTTTGGACGGAGGTGAATTGCAAACAGATATTGACATCCCGTCCGATCACCGCAGTTAAGCAACATCGAGCCTGGTCAGTACTTAACGGGTGAACATTTGGGAATACCAGGTGCTGTAAACGTAAGGACCAAGAATGGTCCACCGGTCCTCCGGGTTTGGGGGTTAGATGCAGGCCTAACAACCCTGCCCCGTAAAAAAACAGTTTGTTACAGAAACAGCAACAAAAAGTTACTGCCCTATGCACCATCTGGGTGTGATGGATAAATGATGTTGATGACGATGTTTCAGCTCAAATCTATTGGCATTTTTTAAAAAAATTATGAAATCCCATACACAAACAGAAAAATCTAAACTTATTTATAAATGGAACTTTGTCTGTGTGTGTGTGTGTGTGTGTGTGTGTGTGTGTGTGTGTGTGTGTGTGTGTGTGTGTGTGTTACCTATATACTACGAAATGGCTGAACCGATTTTCTTGAAAATTTGCACAGTTGTACTATAAGCGTCTGCGAGTGTTCTTAGCTAGGTTTTGTGTCGAGGAACACCAGATAAATATCGAAAATCGATTTTTCAATATATATATATATATATATATATATATATATATATATATATATATTAACGAAACTTGGTTATAAGCAACCGACAATTTGTAATGAATTTGTAATATATATATATATATAATTCTGATGACTGATTGAGCACTCTGGAAGAACGGTAAATTTTGAAAAACAGTAGCTACTCTAGCATTTACGCATCGTTCATTCAGCAATGAATTAGAACACTCTCAACTATTGGGCGTGTGTAATGATAATATACACGCTAAAAAGTCTGCTACCTTATACCGAGCGCCCAAGGCTCAGAGGTGGAGTCCCCGACTGACGTCAATTCGGTCGGGTTTCATTCCTGGGTAAAAAGCGATCGGATGTCTAACCGTACTGATGAGCTTTAATACAGCGAAACAGATCTGTCTGCGGATGACTATATATATATATATATATATATATATATTTACTCCTGTCACGCTCAAGGGGGTATGACCTATGAGGAAATAGCCAATAATTATCTCAGAAGTTTGCCGTCATATTTGACGACAGGGATACACACATTTTTTAAAAAATAAATTATTTATTGGAGTTTTATCTTTGCGGTGCCCGTGTGTGTGTGTGTGTGTGTGTGTGTGTGTGTGTGTGTGTGTGTGTGTGTGTGTATTAGAGTTAGATTAATTCTGAAAAACTATACAACATACACTGCAAATTTTTCTTTTTAAATTATTTTGAAAAATATTTAAAAGCAGGCAAAAAAAACACAAAAAAACATATATTCGTTTTTCTTTAAATTTTAATGATTTAAGTTTTTTTTTTAATGATTTAATTTTTTTTTAATGATTTAAGCTTTTTTTAATGATTTAAGTTTCTTCGTTGAATGACATTTTTATTATGTTTCTACTTCATTTTATTTTGCTTTGTTTTTTTGTTTTTTGTTTTGTTTTGGTTTTTTCTTTTTTTTTTCGATTTTTTTTTTTTTTTGGTGGGGTTAGGGTTGTGTTGATTTTGTTGTAGCACTTCTGAGTTCTTTTTTTATTTATCATATTCTTTTTTTTTTCTGGCTTTCTACGAGTTCAAAACGTGCCTTGGCTGATCTATTCGTCTTCTGCATCATGGGAGTAGATTGTTCCTTAGTCAGAAACTAATGCAGAAGAAAGAAAAAAAACATTAAATCGGTAAGTTATAATAAATTTATACGCATGCGTATGATAGACAGGAAAAGATACTTTTGATAAATCATTCGACATCTAGAATGATGTACTAACGCTATCTATCTATCTATCTATATATATATATATATATATATATATATATATATACACTAGCAGAATAGCCCGGCGTTGCTCGGGTGTACTGAAAGCTTTAAAACTAATCCATGGTCCTGGAGCTCAGACTCAGCCTAAAGAATATTTGTGTGACGTTTGGTGAGAATCGGATAAAAATTGTGGATTTGTATAAAGGACATACAGACAGATAAACAGACACACACACACACACACACATCTTGCTTTATATATATATATATATATATATATATATATATATATATATATATATATAATCGATTTTCTGCACTATTGTAAGAACTGCAACCTTGAAACTGCTGAATATCGTTTCTTATGTCTTTGTCTATGAGTGTATCAAATTTGATTAAAATCGGACCTCTCCTCCTATAAAACGATTTTTTCGATTTTCGATATTTATCTGGTGTACCTTGACACAAAACCTAGCTAAGAAAACTCGCAGACGCTTATAGTACAACTCTGTAAATTTTCAAGAAAATCGGTTCAGCCGTTTCGGAGTCTATAAGGTAACGAACACAGACACACAGACAAAGTGCCATTTATAAATAATTTTATTATATATATATATATATCAGACTTTATTCATATCTATCTATCTATCTATCTATATATCTATCTATCTCAGTCTCTTTATCTAAGTCTATTCACATAAATCTGTCTAAATCTATTCACATCTATCTCAGTCTCTGTTCATTATCTATCTATCTATCTATCTATCTATCTATTCACATCTATTTAACACTATTCATATCTATCTATCTATCTCAGTCAATTCACATCTATATATTTATCTATCTCAGTCTCTGTTCATTACTTATCTATCTATCTATCAGTCTGTTCATATCTATCTCAGTTTACTCATATTTATTTAAAGCTGTGTTCATATATATTTATTTATCAATATACTTCAGTCTGTTTATCAGGGACTGAGATAGATAGATAGATAGATAGATAGATAGATAGATAGATAGATAGATAGATATATAGATAGAAAATGAAAAGATTTAGATAGATAGATAGATAGATAGATAGATAGATAGATAGATAGATATTCATAATTACCTATTAATTCATATCTATCAATCTCTTAATATCTATATATTTATCTTTCTCCCGATTTCAGTATGTTACTATCAATCAGTTTCTTAGTATCAATCTGGTCATACCTATCATTTGTCTATTGAACAGGTTAAGAGGCTCACCCCTTGTTCCCTGTTCAGGATGTGGTTTCCGGCTTTATCTTTTCCAATCTTTTCACTATTACGTAGCCCCCTGCACATCAGTGGCGTTACCGCCTTGCTCGGGGTGATACGATTAAAAAAAAATATCACTGAAAGTGAACGGAAGGCCCGCAACACACTAAAAATAATGATGACATAATTATTACACAGGCTGACAAAGGTGATGCCTTAAAGAGGCTGACAATCAAATAGCCGACAAAAATACCTACAAAAGGAAACCTACGAACTAACTCCCCCAATAACAAAACAAATTAACAAGCTCGTAAAACACGATGCTTGATAAGGAACCATGCACAACACTAACACCCACAAACATCACACCTGTCCGCTTCTCTCTCTTTCCCAAAGTACAAAAGAAATAACAATCCAGAAAGGCAGCTCATTTCATCTTTTAAACGCCACAAAATTAAAATGACTAAATACGTACTTCACTATATTCAACCCTTATCTAAAGAAGTAAAATCCTACATCAGAGACACGAACAGATCTCCTTCTTCTTCTTCTATGTGCCCTGTCCTTTCAGGACGTAGGCGATCATGGCTTTCCACGTCTATCTATCCCTGGTGGCTCTTAGCACGCCTTCTCCTGTTACACCACACAGCCCCCGTTCTGTCATTCACTTGCTCGGGCCCTTCAAATATGTTATCCGCTGCTTTTCTTTGTCTCTTTTTCCCTCTATTTGGCCTGTTAGGTTCAGGTTCTCTAAGCCCTCCTTCCTCATTGCTTTAGCTGTTTTTTCCTTATGTTCAATATTAATTTCCTTTTCGTTTCCATCCTTCCCAAAACAAATAAACATCAGGAAGAGACAACTGAAGTACCTGGGACATGCAATTTCAGTACCATACGTAATACACGCTTGGGCGATCATATCTCAAAAGAGACATGACTGACTAGGCAGAAGATTATCCCGCAGTAGGTTGCCATTGTTCTTAGCGGTAGACTGGTTGCCAGCCAAGGCTATAAAACCCAACCTGTCCTGTTATTTAACCCATAACTAGAAGGAAAAGACAAATTAATGCCTTTCCCAAGGGTATTTGCTCGTAAATGAATTCAACTGGAATTCGAACTCGGCTTCCCGATTTCTCGTTTCGAGCCGATATCCATTGCACCACAACGCACATCCATTGTTCTAATAGCCATGCAAAATTCACTATTATTGAAAGAATAGAAATAGAATCAGAAAAAACAAAGTTATGAAAGTACTAGAAAATACTAGAAAATACTAGATAATGAAGACCAATGAATTTTACGCTTGAAAACACAGACAGATTCAACAACACATTAAACAGTACAGACAGAATTACTTTATAATCCCATAGGTCAGCCCCACCCCATATTTCTCTCACACACATAATTTTTGTATAGTTGAATATACTATACAGCAGGAGTCGGCAACCTTTTGGAGAGTGAGGGCCAAAAAGCTATGTAGAGTCATGAAGGAGGGTCAAACAGCTATGGCTCCAGTGTCATGGAAGAGAAACATGTTTTTAAATATGTGAATAAATTTCCTATGTATTTAAAGAAAGCAAGGATTCAATATAATTTTATATCTGACGAGAATTTTGTTAAAAAAAATATTAGATCTTAAAAATAAATGTTTTATAAATCAGTACTAAAAAAAATCCATCAAAATCGGTTGAAAACACTATTTTATATTCATGTAAAAGTGCCCACTTACGAAAGCAATTTCACAGAAAAAGCGAAAGTGAGGCCGTACGCTAATTTTGGCTATCCCTACAAATAAAAAATAAAAATAAAACACATTCTCCAGGCAAAAAGAAATAATTTTTTTTATTTCGACGCAATATATTCAATATATATATATATATATATATTTCGACGCAATATATTCAGACTATCAACTGTCACTTTGGTTTGGTTTAACTATATTTATATGGTGTCCAGAGTAAGGTAGCGGGCCGGACAAGATTCACTCGAGTGCCGGATGTGGCCCGTGGGCTGGGGGTTGCCGACCGCTGACCTACAGCTACTACTGAGCAGAGGACTCCACCCATGAAGGGCCTAATATGATTTCCCCAACTTCGCCCACCCTCAACCACTAAACAGATATGCTTACAGAGATAATCAGGTCTGCCATACTCACACTCATACACTCACTCATACATAAATATATGCACATACATATATTACACACACTCCCCGAAAATTAAAAGATAATATACCCATAACACACACGTACCCTTCCCAGCACCTAATAAAGCCGTCAAAATGATTAAAGAGATAAACCTGAGATTCATGCGTCTCGCGAGTCCTTCTTTAAAAAGGCTGAAAAAGATCTTTACCAGTCCCAAAACTGACCAACAGAAAATATTATAAACCAAAAACAAGAATAAAAAAAAACGAATGAAAATTACGTGCCAAGTTGAACTTCTTCAGAGACTGTCATTCGCTTTTATAGTTCGCTTCTACGACTAAGAATGAATATTTTCTCCTGATTATAGACATGCTCGTCGAAACTCACCGAGAAACTTAATTGACAAATAAAACAAAAATATTAATATCCAGTTATTACTGTTCAAAACACACACACACACACACATATATATATATAATATTTATTAATAAATTATAACATTGATATGTTATAATATCACTACAAAAGTAGCTATTTTGTTTCGACACTTTTTGTGTCTTATCAAGTGATGTGGTTATTTCAAAAAAAAAAATAAAATAAAATAACCACATCACTTGATAAGACACAAAAAGTGTCGAAACAAAATAGCTACTTTTGTAGTGATATTGTAACATATCAATGTTATAATTTATTAATAAATATTATTATTATTATTAGCTCTACTTTGTATTGAGCACTTTTTTAAAAATAGTGTTTCTTTGGATGGGGAATATTATTCCACCCATACTTGGATATATATATATATATATATATATATATATATATATATATTATTTTGAACATTATTTTTATTTACGATAAAAATTTATCGTAAATAATCAGGCCGGTAGATATAAATATAAAAATACAGTTTAATTAAAAACAGAATATCTATTTAAATACGAGTATCGGTAAAAATAATGTTCAAAATAATTCATTACAAATTGTCGGTTGCTTATAACCAAGTTTCGTTTAAATTCGTTAATTTCCGTAACATGTTTACATATCTGCCCATATATTTGTGTTTGGCGATTTCAAATATATTTGTGTTTGGCGATTGTGTTTGGCGATTTTCAAGCCACTTGGTGTGGTGTGCGTTAAGCACACCACACCAAGTGGCTTGAAAACTCAGCCACCGACCTTGCTGGGATCCGCACCATGTACTTTTCAATAACTCAAGCTCTAACGCAAGTGGTGGACTTCCCCACGCGTTTCTCTAAAAATCCTAACGGAAGGGACTCTTTACTCGACCTTTGCTTTACCTCCATCCCAGACTCCTGCACTACCAGGCAACTCTGCTCCCTCGGAAACTCTGACCACGCCGTAGTCTCCGTCAACATATCAATCCGCACTAACTCTACCCAAACCAGACCAGCAGAATATCATACTGCTACCAAAGAACCGACTGGGACTCGTTCAGGGACTTCCTCTGCGACGTCCCCTGGAACAACGTCTTCGATCTTCCTGTCGAAGACTGTGCCTCCGAAGTCTCCTCTTGGGTTAAGGCTGGCATCGATGCTTTTATCCCAGCCAGGAAATTCCAACTAAAACCAAATTCGTCCCCCTGGTTCTCACCCGCTTGCTCGGCCGCCATTGCCCACAGGAACCATTTCTTCCGGCTCTATCGAAGCTGCTCGTCGAACCAAAACAGGCGCCTTTTCGCCTCAGCACGGAACAAGTGTAAAAAAGTACTGAACGAAGCTAAGAGGGCGTTTGCTACCAGAATTAGGCAACGCATAGCATCCTCTAAGTTTGGTTCCAAAGATTACTGGCGTCTCTGCAAAAGCGTGCTCAGCAGCAACAAAACTTCAATACCCCCACTAATCAATGAGTTTGAAGTTCTCACCTACCCAGCCGACAAGGCTGAATGCTTTGCCCGTAGATTCTCAACCAATTCAACACTGGACTCGTTAGGAATACCTACACCAGACTTCCCACCCAGAACTAAGGCTCAACTAAATAACGTCCACATTACACCCTCGCTGGTCGCCAAAATAATTGCACAACTTGACCCACACAAAGCGAGCGGCGGTGACGGAATCCCAGTCATAGTACTGAAGAAATGTGCCCCAGAACTCTCCTCTGTCCTCTCTAAACTCTATAACCTCTGCCTATCTGCTTCCTGCTTTCCTGCCTGTTGGAAGTCCTCCGGCGTAGTTCCTATATTTAAGAATTCTGGCGAACCCTCAGACCCCGCCAATTACCGTCCTATTAGTCTCCTTCCGATCTTTGGCAAAGTTTTCGAAGCCATTATCAACGCCGAGGTGATTCAGCATCTCACGGCCAACAGGTTTCTCTCTGACAAACAGTACGGGTTTCGCTTCACCAGGTCTACTGCTGATATGCTAACGACCATTACCGAGTACATATACCGGGCACTCGACAAGAGTGGTGAAGCCCGAACCGTTGCCTTGGATATCTCCAAGGCATTCGACAGAGTCTGGCATGCTGGCCTCTTGTGCAAACTGCGGAGCTACGAGATAATTGGACATCTGTTTGACCTCATCCAGTCATTCCTCTCTAACCGCACATTGAAGGTGGTATTAAATGGGCATGCCTCCCAAAACTACCATACGAACGCGGTCGTCCCTCAAGGTTCTATCCTAGGTCCCACACTCTTTCTGATGTACATTAATGATATCCCAGTCACCATTAGATCCCAAGTTGGCATGTATGCCGATGACACAACAATCTACTCTCGCATCGATCAAAGCCAGGTGTGGACGACAAAGTGAACCTCGCTGCCGTACTTGAAAGGGACCTCCAATCCGTAGTGACCTGGGGTAGGAAATGGTTGGTAAATTTCAATGCCTCTAAAACAAAGCTGTTATCAACTAACCGCCATAGACAATCGCATCTACCTCCCATTAGCATGGGACAGGTTAGCCTCCCAGAGAGT
Source organism: Ascarosepion bandense (assembly GCA_037127315.1). NCBI lineage: Eukaryota > Metazoa > Mollusca > Cephalopoda > Sepiida > Sepiidae > Ascarosepion > Ascarosepion bandense. The sequence continues at coordinate 702,953 of JBBBDQ010001767.1, read as the reverse complement.
AAAATACTACGCCTCCTTGGCCTTACACTTTCGGCGGACCTCAAATGGAATGACTAAATCCATTGCCAAATTTGCTGCTATGAAAGTCGGCTCCCTGTGCAGGGCCCGGAAGTTTTTCCCACCTGAATCTATTCTACACATATACAAATCTACCATCCACCCGATGAGCCTAAGCACAAATTTACACGAGATACTAGATTAGCAACTAGGTCCCACCCTTTAACAGTTAAACAAATAAGATGTAACCGTAAATTCTACTCCAACAGCTTCTTTTCTCGCGCTTCCCGCCTGTGGAACTCCCTTCCACAACTCTGCTTTCCTGACAGCTACAATCTCCAGGTGTTTAAATGTAGGGTCAATAGACACCTCCTATCACACTAACTCCCAATTATTCTCAGAACACTCTCATCTACCCAACCCTCATTCTCGGTATCCTTACCCGCCTATCACCCACCCACTGACATTTCCTATATTTAATCATCCTTTCTCCACTCTATGTAGCCCCCTGCGCAGTAGTGGCACTGACATGCCTTGCTCGGGGTGAAACGCTTATAAAATAAAAAATATATATATATATAGCATAATGATGATCCACGTACACTGTCTTAATATGTATAGAAAAACTACTAAAAGTTTGTAAGTTTAAAATGTATTTTTTTACAGTATTTATTTATTTCTATTATATATATATATATTTCAGACCGGCCTCGGCCTTTCATCAGAAACAAATGATTTTAAAATTTAAACTAGAAGTGTTCCTTGTGAGGAGCGTCTGTCGCGAGATGTTTACATCACGTGACGTAGAAAGCGATAGAGTTTTTGGATATTTTTAAACGTAAACCTAACTGTAATAATACTTTTAAATGTTGTTTTAAAGAAAAATTTTTAAGTGTATCTAAAAAATGTTTAACTATTGAAATATTTATAAAGATTAAAAATACCTAAGTCCCTATTTAACCCTAGCTTATATGTATTTAATTTTAAAATCCAGTATTTTTATATATATTTTAAAATATATATCTATTGTAATAGTTGTTACAATGGTTTATGCCTCTATAAACCATTGTAACAACTATTACGATATAAAGCTCTACTCTGTATCGAGCACTCTTTATAAAAGTAAATACTTGAACAGTGGGTTTAAAATCTACGTATTCTGTCACTTTCTTACTAGATAGATAGATAGATAGATAGATAGATAGATAGATAGATTTGGCTGTAAAAAAAATTAAACCCCGAGGTAAAAAAAAATTAAAAAAACAAGAATTTGTAAATTATTCTATGACATCTGCACTCTGTACCTGAATATAAAGCTTGAACGGTGGGTTTAAAATCTACGTGTTCTGTCACTTTCTTACTATATATATATATATATATATATATATATATATATATATATATATATATATATTTGACTGGAAAAAAATATTTAACCCCAAGGTTAAAAGAAATATTTCTATGACATCTGCTCTCTGTACCTGAATAAAAAGCTACATATCATAAAGTTTCATAAAAATAAAGTATTACTAAACCATAGAAATGAATTGACAGTATTATATAAGCACCGTAAATATTTCACACTGAAATTTAATTAATTACAATGTTCGTTTATAATTTATGCTTTAATATTACATAGCAATCATTTTATTAAAATTAATGCCCCACACAATACTTATCTCCAACATATTTTAGTATACCATAATTCAGTCAGTTAAGTGCCATACGTGAAACAAGCTTGGGCGATCATGTCTCGAAAGAGACATGACTGACTGGGCAGAAGATTAGGTTGCCATTACTTTCTGCGGTAGACTGGTTGCCGACCAAGGCTATAGAACCCAATCTGTCCTGTTATTTAACCCATAACTGGAAGGAAGAGACGGATTAATACCTTTCCCAAGGGTATTTGTGCGTAAGTGAATGCAATGAATTCAGCTGGAATTCGAACTCGACTCCCCGATTTCTCGTTCCGAGCCGATATCCAATGCACCACAACGCACATCCTTTTACTCTTTAACAAATACAGTAAAAATTAAATTTAAAAACTTAAAATATAACTTGATGCCAAAAGACAATGTCTACACATTTGAATAATATATGTTCCCAGTATGTGTCCTCTATTGGAGTTTTTGGGTACTTTTATATACCTATGAGCCAGCTATAGGCTGACTCATTTTATAGTTCACCAATAGAAGGGTTAACCAATCAGAAAGCGCAAAAGATTCAATGTGACGTGTATAAAAGACGACCATATTTTCCCGAGTATTGGCGATATAATCCGATTCAGTAGAGTGTCCGACTCATGAGTGTTAATCTTTGACGTTGTTTCATTGAACAGATTATGTACTGCGCTGTATTCTATATTCATAAACTATGGTGGACATGGTCGACATTCTCCCTAAGACAAATAGAAAGTGTCACCAATTTCCTTCGTGCGACCTAAATGTTCAACTCCTTAGTTCAATCTAATTCTAAATTTTGATGTCGTAATACAGACACAGCTATAATCATATTGTTTAACTACATCCAAACACCCCTCCTTAACTTTCTGAATAACCATGAATTCATGTAATTTTTTTTAAATAAATCATTTTCAATATTTGTTTTTAAAATATCATCTGAAGAACAATAATGTCCTAAAACAGGAAATTTTCTTGTGTCGTGATATAATGCTTTTATAAACCATTGCTAAACCACTGTAATAATAAAATTATCATATATATATGTGTGTGTGTGTGTGTGTGTGTCTATATATATACATATATGTGTGTGTGTGTGTCAATTCTTTACATATATCTATTAATCTTTTCCTTATGTCTGTATCAATTTCTTATGATTATCATTTCTTAATATCTAATATCTATCTATCTATCTATCTATCTATCTATCTATCTATCTATCTCAGTCTCTGTTCATATCTATCTATCTATCTATCTATCTATCTATCTATCTATCTATCTATCTATCTCAGTCTTTGTTCATATCTATCTATCTATCTATCTATCTATCTATCTATCTATCTATCTCAGTCTCTGTTCATATCTATCTATCTATCTATCTATCTATCTATCTCAGTCTCTGTTCATATCTATCTATCTATCTATCTATCTATCTATCTATCTATCTATCTATGAATTCCATCTATCTAGCTAGCTTGTTATCTATTAGTTCATCTCGTGTCATTACAGAACATTTGTAGATAGATAGATAGATAGATAGATAGATATTTGCAGACTGTGATAGATAGATAGATAGATAGATAGATAGATAGATAGATAGATATGAATAAACTGAAAGATGGATAGATACATACATACAAACAGAATTACTGGATATATTTTTAATCCGATATCATTTCGTATGTTGATGCACACTATAGTAAGTTGATTTTTAAGCCAGACTTGTGGACAAGTCTAGACTGTTGGGGCATGATATTATAAAACAACACACAAAATATTTTACGATTAAATTTCGATTCCATTTGAGGGAATGCAATGAAAATCAATTAATACATCGGAAATTAGTGCAGTCATAACTAAAATAAATAACCGGCCGGATTATTCCATTCAAAGAAATAATGTGAATATAAATCAGTTTAAAACTGAAGTTAAATATCTCTTTAAAATACTGGAAAATATAAACATACAAAATAGTACACATAATTGTTATAAGAAAAAACATGCTTTTTAAATCTTTTTTTTAAATAAATTATTTACGTGCTGTTAAAAAGGGCAATATCGATGTTGTATTCAAATTGAATGGGTAAATTTTCGTTTTAGGAGCCGAAGGCCTTTAGCCCTTCAAATCTTTCCAAAACATCCCTATTTCCGTGCAAATGTATATGCTGAACGCAAATCGATAATTGTTTATTGAAGAAACCTTTGTTTTCATTATCGAGTAGAAAAACATGGAACTTCTTGTCGCTGTTTATCTCACCCCCTAACCATGGTTAGAAAATGTTATTCACTGCAGACTGACTTCACGCGTAATTTTCCGATTTTTCCGCCTTTGTACTTCCATTTTGCGATTAATGCGTGGAAAATGAGTTCCGAAACACAAAAAATCGCGGAGGAATTTGCTGAAAAGGGAGTAAATAGAACGAATTCAGTATCCTACGCCACAAGTCATTCGCGTTTAATCAGATATGAGAACATTGGTAAGGGGTGAGATATAGTCTGATTTATCTCTGGTCGATAACATGAAAAAAGGTACGTTTCTTCTATAAACAATTATCGATTTGCGTTCAGCATGTACATTTGCACGGAAATAGGGATATTTTGGAAAGATTTGAAGGGGTAAAGGCCTTCGGGTCCTAAAACGAAAATTTACCTTTGCATGTTATGCTAAGTTCAATTAAACACTATTTTTTAGTTTATTTTTCTTTCCGAAGAATTTTTTTTCTTTTTTTTTTACGGTGCATTCAGTAAAGCCATTCATAAATCATAAACATGTCCTTATTTATTTTAAGCGATAGTTTTATTTCGGAGAAAAACTAAAAGACATAAAAAAATCGGTTTCACTGTTTTCATTTCAATAAATCTAATTTAAATTTTATGGGTGAATATTTGCCTTTTCACCGTTATATCAGCCTGCGTCATTTTACGTAGGGAACTTATTACGTAGGGAATTTATTACGTAGGGAACTTATACAGCGAAACAATTCTGAGAGAAATAAAGTCCTTGCCAGGATTCGTCATTGGCGGCCACAATCTCGAAGAATAGACACGGTACTGATAGAAGACACGGAAAGTGAAATTGCAGAACATCCTACAGAAGGTAGCAAGAGAAAGCGAAAAAAAAAAAGACTAAGCATAAACTTTAAGAAAACTGAATGTATGGACATCAGCAAAAAGAAACCCCCAAAATGCTTACTGCAAGTCAAAGAAAGTAAAATAAAACAAGTAAAGAAATTTAAATACCAGGGAAGCGTTTTGACAGAGGATGGAAAGTGTGACACTGAGATCCAAAGACGCATTGGCATGGCCAAGGACACATCTAAAAAGATAACCAGGGGAGTGATAGACAGGAAAATCTTATTAAAAACAAGCAAAATAATACTAGACTTCTGTGTGATATCTGTCCTTCCATATGGCATTGAATGTTGGACGATCTCTTCAAGGATGAAGAAGAGGCTCGAGGCAGTAGAAATGTGGCTCTACAGAAGGATGATGAGGATACCATAGATCAACGACGAGGTATTAGAGAGGATGCAAACCAGAAGAAAAATTATAGTTATCATCAAGAAAAGGCAGCTGAGGTTCCTGGGAAATGGCGCATGAAGAAGAATCTGTAATTTACAAGAACTGTTATTATTTTCTTATTGCTTCTTGCTTAACTTCTGTTTTATTCTTTACCAGGAGTATAACCCGGTGTTGCTCGGGTGTAATGAAAACTTTAAAACTAATCCATGGTCCTGGAGCTCAGACTCTTTGGACGTTGGCACGAATGACTAAAAAGCAATAGTTGTTTCCAGTTACAGGTCGGAGAAAGTAAAATAAAACAAGTAAAGAAATTTAAATACCAGGGAAGCGTTTTGACAGAGGATGGAAAGTGTGACACTGAGATCCAAAAACTCATTGGCATGGCCAAGGACACATCTCAAAAGATAACCAGAATACTGAGAGACAAGAATATCTCATTGGAAACAAAGAAGAGAGTGCTGGATTTCTATGTCATATCTGTCATTCTGTATTGCAGTGAATGTTAGACGATCTCCTCAAGGATGAAGGAAAGGCTTGAGGCAGCAGAAATGTGATACTACAGAAGGATGCTGAGGACACCATGGACTGGGCACATGACTACCAACGAGGTGCTGGAACATGTAATGAGGAAGGAGGACTCGGAGAATTTAATAGTCACAGTACGGATAGAGGGAAAGAAAGACAGGGGAAACCAAAGCGTGTCGTACTGGGCAAATGAATGGCAGAGCGAGATTTGGGGGTGATAAGGAAGAATTTTGAGAGCCAGAGCCAAGAAGAAGCCCATAATCGCCTACGTCCTGAAGGGACACCTCACATAATGATGATGAAGAAGAAGAAGAAGAGGAAGAAGAAGAAGAAGAAGAAGAAGAAGAAGAAGAAGAAGAAGAAGAAGATAAAGAAGAAGAACAAGAACAAGAAGAAGAGGAAGAAGAAGAAGAAGAAGAGGAAGATAAAGAAGAACAAGAACAAGAAGAAGAGGAAGAAGAAGAAGAAGAGGAAGATAAAGAACAAGAAGAACAAGAAGAAGAAGAAGAAGAGGAAGATAAAGAAGAACAAGAACAAGAAGAAGAGGAAGAAGAAGAAGAAGAGGAAGATAAAGAAGAACAAGAACAAGAAGAAGAGGAAGAAGAAGAAGATAAAGAAGAACAAGAACAAGAAGAAGAGGAAGAAGAAGAAGAAGAGGAAGATAAAGAAGAAGAACAAGAAGAAGAGGAAGAAGAAGAAGAAAAAGAGGAAGATAAAGAAGAAGAAGAAGAAGAAGAACAAGAAGAAGATAAAGAAGAAGAAGAAGAAGAGGAAGATAAAGTAGAAGAAGAACAAGAAGAAGAAGCAGAAGAAGAAGAGGAAGATAAAGAAGAACAAGAAGAGGAAGATAAAGAAGAACAAGAAGAGAAAGAAGAAGAAGAAGAAGAAGAGGAAGATAAAGAAGAAGAACAAGAAGAAGAGGAAGAAGAAGAAGATAAAGAAGAACAAGAACAAGAGGAAGAAGAAGAAGAAGAAGAAGAAGAAGAAGAAGATAAAGAAGAAGAACAAGAAGAAGAGGAAGAAGAAGAAGAAGAAGAAGAGGAAGATAAAGAAGAAGAAGAACAAGAAGAAGATAAAGAAGAAGAAGAAGAAGAAGAAGAGGAAGATAAAGAAGAAGAAGAAGAGGAAGAAGAAGAAGAAGAAGAAGAGGAAGATAAAGAAGAAGAAGAACAGGAAGAAGAAGAAGAAGAAGAAGAAGAAGAAGAAGAAGAAGAAGAAGAAGATAAAAAAGAAGAAGAAGAAGAAGATAAAGAAGAAGAAGAAGAAGAAGAGGAAGAATAAAGAAGAAGAAGAACAAGAAGAAGAGGAAGAAGGTAAGACATATTAACTGCAAATTTTCAAAGTAAAATATAAATTTTAAGTTTAGTTTAATTTATTATTATTTCCTAGAGTAATATTTTTTTCGGACATTTTATTAAAATGTCTGAAAAATCTGAGGGTATAAAAAAGTTTTCTCTTTAGAAGTTAATGGCAAGATTACCTGAGAAACTGTTGTATAAAAATTCTAGGGAAAATGGTGATATTAAACTAAAAAAAAAATGAAACGGGCCTAGAACACCATTTAGCATTTCCAGAAACTGAGACTTGAAAATACCATTTTAATAGAGTAGATCTAGCTACAAGTGCCACTGGTGTTGTTCTGACAGCAGAAACATTCAGTCTTTTGGAAGAATTTGATAGTATGTTCTTCTTTTTCTATGTACGGTGTCTCTCCAAGATGTAGTCGATCATGACCCTCCACATCTCCCTCTCAACTGTCGCTCTTAATAGCCATTCTCCTGTTATACTATCCAATCCTTGCTCCTCCATTCATCTGCTTAAGTCCATCAAGTATTTGCTCTCTTTGCGTTGCTCTCCTTTGTCTCTCGTCCCCTCTGTCCGTCCCGCGAGCATCAGGCTTTCCAAACCCTCCTTAGTCATTACATTTCCCAAAAACTTCAGCTGTCTTTTCCTGATGTAAAAGTAGCTTTTTCTTTCTTGTGTCCATCCTCTTCAAATCTCGTCGTTGCTCACACATTCCATCCATTCATTAAGTATGTCATGCACTGCTTTCCCTTGTCTCTCTTTGCCTTTATCAGTCCCGTGAGCATCAGGTTCGCCAAGCCTTCTTTCCTCATTACATTTCCCAAAAATCATCAGCTGTCTTTTCCTGCTGTTAAGTATCAGTTTCCTTCTTGTGTCCATCCTCTTCAAAACCTCGTCGTTGCTCACACATTCCATCCATTCATTAAGTATGTCATACATTGCTTTTCCCTTGTATCTCTTTCCCTCTATCAGTCCCATGAGCATCAGGGTCTTCAAGCCCCCCTTCCTCATTACATGTCCCAAAGACTCCAGCTGTCTTTTCCTGATGCTAAGTATCTTTTTCCTTCTTGTGTCCATTCTCTTCAAAATCTTGTCGTTGCTCACATGTTCCGTATATGGAATCCTCATCATCCAACTGTAGACCCATATTCCGGTTGCTTGAATCTTTCCTTTGATGAGATTGTGCAGCCTTTGCTGACATTTTGAAGGACAAACAATTCAGTACTCTCTTCTTTGTTTTCAGCGAAATCTTTCTTTTTCTCAATTCGCTGTTCATCTTCTGAAATACATCCTTCCTACCTTCGTATAACACTTTCCTTCCTCCCTTCGAACACTTCCCAGGTATTTAAATTTCTGCACCTTAGTATCTCCAACTTACATTTGGTACTTTCGGCCCTTTTTTATTTTTCTTTTTTTTTGTTTTTCTGATTACCGTGCATTTAGTTTTCTTGAAATTTTTGTGTAGTCATTTCTTTTCGCTTTAAGACAAGACATCCTACTTCCTGTAGGAGGTTTTGTAGTTTCTTTTTCTGTTTCTGCTCTCGGCACCAACTCATCTGCATATCTGGTGTGGGGAATTACCCACTTAATAACGGACTCTTCTTTACCTATATTAACCGAATTTTCAGAGTCACAGCCAAGAAGAAGTCCATAATCGCCTACGTCCTGAAGGGGCACCGCACATGATGATGAAGAAGAAAAAAAAGAAGAAGAAAAAGAAAGAAGAAGAAGAAGAAGAAAAAAAAGAAGAAGAAGAATAAAAAAAGAAGAAGAAGAAAAAGAAGAAGAAGAAGAAAAAAAGAAGAAAAAGAAAAGAAGAAGAAGAAGAAGAAGAAGAAGAAGAAGAAGAAGAAGAAGAAGAAGAAGGACAGAGCCGGGGCGACAGAGACACTGGTTTCCAGTACAACTTCAGTTCAGCTCAGCCTAGTCTGTCTGTCTGTCGGTCACTTGTAGCCAAGCTATTATTAATCTTTCTCTTTGTATCTCTTGTTGATGTAATATATGTTCTTGACCTACCACCGTGTTGACTCATTATTTTATGGTTCCATACCGGGTCCATATCAACTGGCGACGATAATATAAGAATTCATGCAGGGAAGGAACACGTTGTTCTTTTGACCACTGTCGATATATCAACGAGCGACGAAGATATAAAAATTCACGCAAGAAAAGAAAACCTTACTGGGTTCATATCAATATCTTATATTGTTCAGATTGCAGCCGCCAATGACGAATCCTTGCAGGACTTTTAGTACTCTCAGAATTGTCTCACTTTATAGATTGAATAGATCTAATGAGAAGAAACATCCTTGTCTTGCACTTCTCTCTATATTTGTGTACCTGTTGAACTCGTTTCCTGTCCGTATGCAAGCAGCTCTTCTTCTTCTTCTTCTTCTTCTTCTTCTTCTTCTTCTTTGTGTCCTGTCCCTTCAGAACGTAAGCGATCATGTTTCTCCACGTCTCCCTATCCCTGGTGGCTGTTAGTATGTTTTCTCCTGTTACACCTCGCAACCACCATTCCGTCATCCACCTGATCAGGCCCTTCAAATATGTTATCCGCTGCCTTCCTCTGTCTCTTATTCCTTCTATCTGGCCTGTCAGTATCAGGTTCTACAAGCCCTTCTTCTTCATTGCATGTCCCAGGAACTTCAGTTGTCTTTTCTTGATGCTCACTATTAATTTTCTTTTCGTTGCCATTCTTTCCAACACCTCATCGTTGCTCACATGCTCAGTCCACGATATCCGCAGCATCCTTTTGTAGAACCACATTTCCGCTGCTTCAAGTTTTTTTTTTCTCATTTTCGATCATATTGTCCAGCATTCACTGCCGTATTGAAGAACTGACATCACATATCAATCTTGCACTCTTTTCTTTATTTCTAGTGAAATTTTCCTGTGTCTTAGTACTTTACTCAGCTTCTGGAACGCGTCCTTTGCCATGCCAATTCTCCTTCGGATCTAACACGAATACAAATACTGGATGTAAGGCAGGCCATGTAATTACTCTGGTGAAAGAGCTCCATAGAAAATTACATGTCTCATTACATCAGAATGAGCTTCCATTCAGGGCTATTTTTTCATATGCTGATGGTATAAGAGGAAGCCCAACTGCTTTTATATGCTCAGTAGGTAAATTGTGTGAAAGTTGATTTTATAATTTTTCTTAGATGTGGCACAAGGCCGAAAGTATGCAGTATCCAATTGTAATAAATTCAGTACTCTGTTGTATGGATGTGCGTTGTGGTGCAGTGGATATCGACTCGGAACAACAAATCGGGGACCCGAGTTCGAAATTCAGTTGAATTTCTTGCATTCAATTAAGCACAAATAAACTTGGGAAGGTATTAATCCGTGTCTTTCTTCCAGTTACGGATCAAATAACAGGACAGATTGGGTTCTATAGATTTGGCAGAAAGTAATGGTAACCTACTGCGGGATAATCTTCATGATCGCTCAAGCGATCATGTCTCGAAAGAGACATGATCGTTCAAGCGTGTATCACGTATGGCATTTAACTAACTGACTCGGTTGTAATAGTTTCTAGCGAGACAAGCTTGATAACTATAATACCACATCGAGGTACCCAGTAAATCCTAACCCTAACACCTGCCCAATAAATTGTGGGAAAGGGACTATGATGATTTTCCACAAGTAGAATTGATGAAAAATCAGTGGCTTTATTGATAATGTTTGTCTGAATTAATCAATCTATCCCAAAATGGAATTTGAACCTGCAACTACTGAAAAATGTTCAGGAAATTCAAGCATCTCTTATGAATAACACAAAATTAGAGTTGTAATTTACTAAGCGCAGCTTAGATGTGGCACAAGGTCGAAAGTATGGGGTACCCAGTGAGGATCGAACTCACTACTTAATTGCAATAGTTCTAGCGAGACAAGCTTGCTAACCATTACACCACCTCGAGAGTTGCCTCATTTTCTTTCACATTCTCAGTGTTGAAAGAGCAGTGAAATTAACATCTGAAGCTTCTCTTGTTGTTTATGGATTTGAAGCAAGACAGAAGACAGATTCTTGCAAAATCCTTATGTCGTCATCTAAGACCTTTTGTTTCTAAAGACTCTTGCACTGAAAATGTTGATGTGATTATGTCAGTAAAGTGCCATACGTGAAACGCGCTTGGGCGATCATGTCTTGAAAGTGACATGACTGACTGGGCAGAAGATTATCCCACAGTAGGTTGCCATTGCTTTCTGTGGTAGTTGAAGAGTGATTATGTAAATACCTGAATTCGATTAGTTTTCATGTAATACGAAATTTTATTTGTTAAAATACCAAACTTTTTATTTACTTTTAAAATAATAACATCTTTCGTCCAAATATTCGCAAAATGAATGGCTTTTAAAACGCATTTTCAATGCCGATGTTCGATAGAATTTTCTTAAAATGGGTTTAAAGCGAGAAATCTAAAATATGGTTTGAGTTTTAATCTTATTAAATCCCAACTACCTAAACTTGTCCAAAGTTGATTTGGGAAAAAGGGTAAAATTGACCTACCGTAATCCAAACCCTCGCACACACACACACACAGACACACAGACATACACACACACACACACACACACACATATATATATATATATATATATAGTAATCATTATTATCATTATATTTACCATACATCTATGGTCTACTTTTGTATTGAGCACCTTTTAAAAGTAAATATCTAACTGTGGAATGTAATTCCATTCGTAATCATTAATAATAATAATAATATATATATATATATATATATATATATATATATATATAGGGGTGCACGGGTGTCACTCTGAGAGTAATACTTCTTATTTTATTATGTTGTACTAGAATCTCAGAAGTGGATGTTGTTGAAAGTGAGTAGAGGTTGAGCCCTCACGCAAATACATCCTTTTCTTCTTCAGTAAAATCTGGGTAACTATCTGAGAAAATGACGTCTTACATTAAATTGCACAAGAAACAGAAGCATGTCTGTGAAATCTCACTTACAGAAAAAGAAAAGTTACATCAATCTATATTCATCAACAGTTGTTTCACATTTTGGTGACCAAACAGTAAATGTGAGCAAACTTAAATGATGAGTAATGTTCTCCAGAAGTGGCGAAAAAAGGATACATGAAAATATTAGATAGATAGATAGATAGATAGATAGATAGATAGATAGATAGATAGATAAAAGGAATTTAAAGATAGATAGATAGATAGATAGATAGATAGATAGATAGATAGATAGATAGATAGATAGATAGATTTAAAGAATTTAGATAGATAGATAGATAGATAGATAGATAGATAGATAGATAGATAGATAGATAGATAAAAGGAATTTATAGATAGATAGATAAAAGGAATTTATAGATAGATAGATAGATAGATAGATAGATAGATAGATAGATAGTGAATAATATGTGATAGATAGATAGATAGATAGATAGATAGATAGATAGATAGATAATGAACAGAAGCTGAGATAGTTAGATAGATAGATAGATAGATAGATAGATAGATAATGAACAGAAGCTGAGATAGATAGATAGATAGATAGATAGATAGATAGATAAAAGGAATTTATAGATAGATAGATAGATAGATAGATAGATAGATAGATAGATAGATAGAAATTAATTGACTAAAAAAAAAAAAGAAAGAAATATAAATAAGAAGGAAGAAAGGAAGATTTGCGACAGCAAGATAAAGCGGCAATAATTTTATACAATAATCAACACCACTAAATACGTCCCCTTCTGTTATTGTTTAGGCGTGTGAACTTCTATCCAAACTAGATCTTGCAATGCCTAATAACAATATTCATATTTAAAAACACTTCCTTGCCAGATGAGCAGTAAAACTCGTCATGCCACCGTTTCTGTTTCTTTTAATGACGTCCGCGCTCAAATTTCCTTGTGCGCATGCCCAAATGTACTGTC
>JBBBDQ010001767.1:667500-685000 GCA_037127315.1 Ascarosepion bandense | reverse complement strand
ACCTTCTGTTGGAGTTTTTGGGTACCCTTGTATACTAGTGAGCCAGCCATGAGCTGATTCATTTGATAGTTCACCAATAGAAGGGTTAACCAATCAGAAAGCTCAAAATATTCAATGCGACGTGTATAAAGGCGACCATATTTTCCCGAGTATTGGCGATATAGTCCGATTCAGTAGAGTGTCTGACTCACGAGTGTTAATCTTTGACGTTGTTTCATTCATAAACTATGGTACGCATGGTCAACACCTCCACCCCTAAAAAAGCGATACCTAAGTTTAAAATGCATTTTAGAAATTGAAAAATTGGTAGTCTTGAACCTTGGACAACATTTTATAAATCGCTTGTTAAAACATTAAACATTGTCGAGGTGTGTCAAGAGAAAAAACACGTCTTATGTCAATTTTTTAATGTCAGATATGTAATATTTTCATATTTAATGGTTTCAGTATTAGTATTAGCCAATTGATGCGGGTAGAAATTTTATTACATATTTATGTTAAATCATACACTATACATAAAAGCCACCGTGTGTAAGTTTCTGCATATATTTCTCTCTGTTTTTGTGTACAACGTTTTGATCTAAACTTATTTATAAATGAAACTTTGTCTGTGTGTGTGCGTATGTGTATGTGTGTGTGTGTGTGTATCCGTCACCTATAGACTCCGAAACGGCTGAACCGATTTTCTTGAAAATTTACACAGTTGTACTATAAGCGTCTGCGAGTGTTCTTAGCTAGGTATTGTTTCGAGGTACCCCCGATAAATATCGAAAATCGATAATCGAAAAAATGGGGTTATAGAAGGAGTGATCCGATTTTAATCAAATTTGATGCACTCATAGACAAAGACAGAAGAAACTATATTCAGAAGTTTCAAGGTTGCAGTTCTTACAATGGTGCAGAAAATCGATAATATATATATATATATATATATATATATATATATATATATAAGAGGCAAGATGTTTGTGTGTGTATCTGTTTGTCTGCCTGTATGTCTGTATTTTTTTCAGCCCTTTTATTTTAGTTTTTGCTTCGGATTTGGCTCTAAGTAGGTATAATTGTAGTTCTTAGTCTCAGCCAGGATACCATTTACTCAGAGGACTTACTTAGCCTTCAAAATTCAGTTTACGACGAAAAAAACTTATTTGATATCGATACCAGGAAATCAAAATTTGACTTACAGCCATTCATTTTTTTTTTCAGTCTACGGTTTCGCTTTAACTGGAAACAATTATTGCTTTTTAGTCTTTCGTGCCAACGTCCAAAGAGTCTGAGCTCCAGGACTATGGATTAGTTTTAAACCTTTCATTACACCCGAGCAACGCCGGGTGTAATGCTAGTAAAATTATAAAAGGAACCACCTTAGAATTATTACATCAAATCAGATTTTATAATGCACGGCAATGTTTTCACAATACAATTGACGGAGGGAAAAACCTTCCTGATATATTTACATTCTTCTTCTTCTTCTATGTGCCCTGTCCCTTCAGGACGTAGGCGATCATGGCTCTCCACGTCTCCCTATCCCTTGTGGCTCTTAGTATGTTTGCTCCTGTTGCTCCTGGCAACCCCCGTTCCGTCATCCACCTGATCAGTCTCTGCAAATATGTTATCCGCTGCCTTCCTCTGTCTCCTTCCTTCTATCTGTCCAGTCAGTATCAGGTTCTCCAGGCTCTCCTTCCTCATTGCATGTCCCAGGAACTTCAGTTGTCTCTTCCTGATGCTCAGCATCAATTTCCTTTTTGTTGCCATTCTTTCTAACACCTCGTCGTTGCTTGTATGCTCAGTCCACGATATCCGTAGCATCCTTCTGTAGAACCACATTTCGGCCGCTTCCAGTTTTGTCCTCATTTTCGATGATATTGTCCAGCATTCACAGCCGTATTGAAGAACTGACATCACGTAGCAGTCTAGAACTCTTTTCTTCATTTCTATTGAGATTTTCCTGTGTGCTAGTATTTTGCTCATCTTCTGGAACGCGTCATTTGCCATGCCAATTCGCCTTCGGATCTCCGTGTAGGTTGACTTATAAACAATTGCCGTTCTTGTTTATCAACGTTATACTTAGAAAAAATCACATTGAGGTATAAGTTCCCGACAAAGTTCGAAGTGCACATAGTCATGGCCCGACAAGACGAGTTTGTTTTCTAATCGAATTCGATACATTCACTTTAGTGCAAATACTCCTAGGAAAGGTATGAATCTATGCCTACTCACCCACAGCTATGGGTTAAATAACACTTCAGCTTTAGTTGACAACAAATCTAAGAAGAAGACAACTCTGAACTCAAAACAGACTAAATCCAGCCTCTGTGTGTGTGTGTGTGTGTGTGTGTGTGTGTGTGTGTGAATATTTTCGTAGAAATTTTTTGTTGTTACTTACAAAAATTTTCATAAAATTTCTCAAAAATATTCAAGCCAGTATATTTATATAGAGAGATATACTGTTTCATTAAAAACGGAATATCAGCACAAATAAGAGTATCTAATAAAAATAATGTTCAAACAAATAAATTAAATATGTCGGTTGTTAATCCATTTCGTAAATCTCCGAAACTTCCCGTAATATATATATATATATATATATATATATATATATATAATGTGTGTGTGTGTGTGTGTGTGTGTGTGTGTGTGTGTGTGTGTGTGTGTGTTTCGAGATTTTTACATCGTCTTCAGGCAATGTTAGATCATTGTTATGAAAATGATTAAAAAAAAAAACAATTTCGAAACATAGAAATTTCCGTGTCGCAATGTAAACGAATTTAATTAAATACAAACTGAATTATATATATATAGTCATCCACAGACAGATCTGTTTCGCAGCTCATCAGTACGGTTAGACATCCGATTGCTTTTAATCCAGGATTGAAACCTGATCGCATTGGCGATTCTACCTCTGAGCTATTTATATCAGCCTTCTGTTATTATTATTTTTGTGTGGTTTCTAAACAAGAATCCACAACAATTTCCCCTCATGCACGCACATACATACATACATGCATACATACATATTCTCTCGCTTTCTTTCTCTCTCTGTCTCTCTCTGTCCCTTTCACTCTCTCTCTCTCTGTCCCTTTCACTCTCTCTCTCTCTCTCTCTCTCTCTCTCTCTCATATTGCTCAAAGCACATCTAACATATAAAGTTCAAGGTTTGCATCTGTGTTCTCTCAAAACCTAGGAAATGAAATAACCACATTTAAAATTGGTTATTTGTCCGTGTGTCTGCGATTTTTTTAGTAGTTATCTGTTTTCCTGACCGAACGGAATATGGCATAATGCCGAGTTTGAAGTGGGTATCCCATGCTTAAATCGGCTTTTTTAACAGCCCCCTCGGCACTTACCCATTTGGGACGCTGTAGACTATATGCATTAACTCTGATCCTTCCCCTTCCTGTACCTAGGGAAAAATCTCCCATAGTAGTCCTGAGCATAATTAATACTCTAATAAAAATGGATTGACATTTATCTGTACGCCTACTGAAATTAAGCTTAGCAATAAGACCGTGTAAGAAATATTATTTTATTATTTTATATCTACAAGCATGTGTCCTATATCATGCCCAAATCAGCTTTTCATGTTTAATGGAGATAAGTAATTTTCATATTCAATTTTAAAATTAAAATAAAAGAACTAAACAAATATTATTTTGTTGTTCAGTACGAATCTGATCTTTTCGAGTCTTTGAAAATAAACGAGTATTTTGTTGATAGCTTTTATAATTAAATTTAGTTATTTAAACGGGCTTCTGTCTAGAAAGTGCTAATCACCTAAGTATTTAGATCACAGCTTTAAAGCAAAAGGCATGTATAAAGAAAAACATGCAATATTGGTATTTTTAAAGTACAACAATTACAACAAATATCAAATATAATACAGTGACAAAATTTATATATATATATATATATATATATATATATATATGAAATGATTTATTTGAACATTTTTTTTTATCGATACTCGTATTTAAGTAGATATTCTGTTTATAATAAAACAGTATTATATTTTTATTTCTACCGGCCTGATTATTTACGATAAAATTTTCTTACGAAAATGTGTGTCATTTATAACCAAGTTTGGTTAATCTTCGTTAATTTTCGTAACATGTTTACATTTGTTGACATTACGACACATTTCAGAACAAAGATGGTTATTACAATGAATTCGAAAATTGAGTTCTAGTCTTAATTTGAGTTCGTTTAGAGTGATCGTCATTCGTGGTCGAGAGGTCTAAGACGTGCCAGATCACATGGTGGCTTCCCCTATCGGAATCGCAGGTTCGAATCCTGCCGAATGACACATATTTTCGTAATAAAAATTCATCGTAAATAACCAGGTCGGTAGAAATAAATATATAATACTGTTTGATTATAAACCGAATATCTACTTAGATACGAGTATCGATCAAAAATAATGTTCAAACAAATAATTTCAAATGGTCGGTTGTTAAAATCAAGTTTCGTTGATCTTCGTTAATTTCCGTAACACACACACACACACACACACATATATATATATATATATATATATATATATATATATATATATATATATATATATATATATGACAAAGCATATCTATATATGTTATAAGGAAGTGAAAAGATAGGTAGATTGAAAGACACTGTTCATGCATTTACTTTTATAAAGAGTGCTCAATACAACGTAGAGATTAATACTGCAATTTTGTTACTACAATGGTTTCTACACAAAACTTTTCATATGTCCTTCTTCAGGTGGTATTTTATAATAAATGATGAAAATAATTTATTTTGAAAATATAAAATGAGTTGATGATTATTTAGAAAATTAGACAGGGGTAGCTGGAGAATATGCTTGTAGGTGTGTCAGTATTGTTCAATCAAAATTGAGAAGTAGTTTGAACTATGAAGTTGAAGATTTGGGTCACGAAAGGAAACAGAGTAGCCTGATGTCAAGACACAACACTTTTTAATTTTGTCTGGGTAAGATACATAGTGGGACCATACATTATTTAAATGGGTAGAAAATAACTTTTAACAGTAGGTTGAATTTTAGTTTGTTTTTTTTTTGTTTGTTTTTTTTATTTGATTTTGTACTGACTCAAGAGTTAAAGGGGCTGGATTGTTTAGGTTAGAATTAGAATTAAATAATTATGGTATGCTAAAGTATATTACAGATAAGTGTGGGGCTTAAAAAGAAGACCGACCAGAAGAGATGCAGGAGATTCTGAAGTCATCTGGAGGCCATGGTAGAAGTCAATTGCGATTATATTGAAAAAATTTAGTATTTAGTATTTTGTGTAATTTTAGTAAATGCATTTGTTAAATCGTGATATTCGTGCTATTTTACTTTTTGCGAAATATAGAAGATAATTTATACATTTCGCAGATAGATAAATAGATAGATAGATAGATAGATAGATACATACATACATACATACAAACAGACTAATAAAGTAGATAGATAGATAGATAGATAGATAGATAGATAGATAGATAGATAGATAGATAGAAATTAATTGTCGAAGAAAGGAAGAATTATAGATAAGAAAGAAGGAAGATAGATAGATAGATAGATAGATAGATAGATAGATAGATAGATAGATAGATAGATAGATAGAAATTAATTGTCGAAGAAAGGAAGAATTATAGATCAGAAAGAAGGAAGATAGATAGATAGATAGATAGATAGATAGATAGATAGATAGATAGATAGAAATTAATTGTCGAAGAAAGGAAGAATTATAGATAAGAAAGAAGGAAGATAGATAGATAGATAGATAGATAGATAGATAGATAGATAGATAGATAGATAGAAATTAATTGTCGAAGAAAGGAAGAATTATAGATAAGAAAGAAGATAGATAGATAGATAGATAGATAGATAGATAGATAGATAGATAGATAGATAGATAGATATGAACTGACTTAGATAGATAGATAGATAGATAGATAGATAGATAGATAGATAGAAATTAATTGTCGAAGAAAGGAAGAATTATAGATCAGAAAGAAGGAAGATAGATAGATAGATAGATAGATAGATAGATAGATAGATAGATAGATAGATAATTGTGCATATTTTCTGTCGAACACACTATTTACTTGTGTGAGTATGTACGTAATTTAAAACGTTTCTATTGAAGAAATGCTGCACCTGCTTCCCTCTACTTTCTCTTTGCTTCTGGCACTGCGCATGTGCGTGTGTAGGTAACAGCTTGAGACAGTGCAGACTGCACTTCTAAATTAATTCTCCAGTTTTTAGACAATATCTTCAGACATGGCGCTAAAATTCATCCGAATTGATTTTATTTAATAGTGTCTGATCACAGAACACGTTGGGACTTGTCTTGGGTAGAGCACAATTGGTGGGTAATAAAAAAAATTAGCGAATGAATGGTAAAAGTCAAAACTAAGTGGAAAAAAGCTGAAGGAATGAAAAATAATGATTAAACGGTTCGGTATTGTAAAGGACGTGGATGCATGTGATAAAAGAAAGGAGAGAAAGAAAAAAGTACTGATTAGGTAAAAAAAAAGATAGAAAAGTATGGGTCGTTTAGTTAAAGAAAGAAAGAAAGAAAGAAAGAAAGAAAGAAAGAAAGAAAGAAAGAAAGTCTATATAGGTCGTAAAAGAAAGAAAGAAAGAAAGAACGTTTATGTAGGTCGTAAAAGAAAGAAAGAAAGAAAGAAAGAAAGAAAGTTTATATACGTCGTAAAAGAAAGAAAGAAAGAAAGAACGTTTATGTAGGTCATAAAAGAAAGAAAGGAAGAAAGAAAGAAAGAAAGAAAGAAAGAACGTTTATGAAGATCATAAAAGAAAGAAAGAACGTTTATGAAGATCATAAAAGAAAGAAAGAACGTTTATGAAGATCATAAAAGAAAGAAAGAAAGAAAGAAAGAAAGAAAGAACGTTTATGAAGATCATAAAAGAAAGAAAGAACGTTTATGAAGATCATAAAAGAAAGAAAGAACGTTTATGAAGATCATAAAAGAAAGAAAGAAAGAAAGAAAGAAAGAAAGAAAGAAAGAAAGAACGTTTATGAAGATCATAAAAGAAAGAAAGAAAGAAAGAAAGAAAGTTTACTTGGACAAAGGGAAGAATGAAGGAAGGAATATGGCAGATATAAAACGTTGGAAAATAAAAATAAGACTTTCAGAATGAATTTAAAGAATAGATAGATAGATAGATAGATAGATAGATAGATAGATAGATAGATAGATAGATAGATATCTGTATATTCTTTCAATCACTTATCAACAGAACAACGATAATTACTCGCTGCGAAATTCATCCTTAAAATGGCAGTCTTCCAAAAGTCGGCATGAAATATGGAGACACAAAATTGTGAACTCCTTACTAATGATTTTCATAATCATACTGCGAACACCGAAGTCAGAAAATTGATTCGTCGAACGCACGCACGCACGCACGCACGCACGCCCCACCTCCGCCCGTCCGCACGAAGGCCCACACACACACACACACACACACACATATGGTATATAATAATGAACAGTGTCACCTGTTTCTCTGTTCGTAACAATAGACTCACCCGTTGTCTCCTAACTGTTAGCAACCTGGTCCTATGATAAAGAGTAATCCACTGTCCTTGTAAAGCGAGACACGGTCGGAGCCACTCAAAGCAGATAATCCTTGACTTATAATTTTTTGAAAAAAAAAAAAAAACACTAAATTGTAAGCTACGAAAATAGAAAGCGTTATTTTCGATGCGTCCCTCCTATATGAATCAGTGCTTCTCTCTTTTTTTAATCATTTCACCCCAAAGAAGGCAATAATGCGACTAAGACGCAGATGTGTTGAGTTCCTGAGTGTTGAAAAATATTTTTTAAAATATTAAGGAAGGGAAACAACAAAAGTACAGAAATTAAGAAGATAGAAGATGACGATTGACATTACATTTAAATGTTTGAACATCAAAGTTGACTGGGAAGCAAGAATGCGGAAGAGAGTTCCATTAATGAAAAGCGTGATAGAAGAAACTGTTAGCATAGAACTTACGATTACCTCTCACAGTTTCAGCTGTAAAAGAATGAACCCTTACCACCAATCTAGTCAGTCAGTTAAGTGACATACGTGATACACGCTTGGGTGATCAAAAAAGACATGACTGACTGGGCAGAAGATTTTTTATCCTGCTCTTTAAACTATAGCTGAAGGGAGAAGGGACGGATTGTATTAATAAGCAGTAATTAGTGGGGGATCAGTTTATTACTTAATAACAATAGAAAACTGATCCCCCATTTTTTACCCAGTCGAAGCTTTACTTATGTTTCCAACTATTATTTTCATTCAATCAGTTAAGTGCCATACGTGATACTCGTTTTGGGCGATCATGTCTTGAAAGAAACATGACTGACTGGGTAGAAGATTATCCCGCAGTAGGTTGCCATTACTTTCTGCAGTAGACTGGTTGCCAACCAAGGCTGTAGAATCCAATCTGTCCTGTTATTTAACCCATAACTTAATTAGACGGATTAATACCTTTCCCAAGGGTATTTACGCGTAAGTTCATCTGGAATTCGAACTTGGCTCCCCGATTTCTCCTTCCGTGCCGATATCCACTGCACCACAACGCGCATCAATCTAGTACTGCATAAAGTCTATACACCAAAGAGGAAAGTAATATTTATTTTGTTTTAATGCAGAAATGTGGTACAAGGCCAAGATTGGGGAGCATGGGAAAGGCTTGTCTTCAATCTAACTTAAAATTAGCTAGTTACGATTACTAACCCAAGCATGCTAGAACATTTCTGGCACCAAAAAATAGATTCTTTCTACAGCCATCTTAATATATTACAGCCTCGATGTAGTTCTAACTAGTTTCTTTGTCTATAGTGGGTGGGGGAAAATAACAACTTTTAAAACTGAAACCCCAATAAATATTTACAATCAATACAATTTAGAGACCAAAAATTAAACAAAATAGTGTTAATAATAAAAACTCCCATAATCCGTTACTGTTGCAGAAAAAATCAGTTAAATGAACGAACTTTGTGCTGGACAGGGTAATTAAGAACAATCATTCGACCAGACACTCACTAAAACACACACTCATCCAGGCACAAAGACAAATACAAAATACACACTCGAAAAACGAAAATCGCCCGCATCTACCAGAGAACTGACATCTCTATCACCAAACGAGAAGGAAATTAAACTAAAAAAAAATGAGGCAGAAATAAAAGATGTCCCTGAGTATACACCCCCTAGCTAAGTTGAGCACATGCGATCTAGAAACACAAAGCGAAGTGTATGTTGACGAATCTCAACGCTAGGTATACTCAGACCGCTTTCAGAAGGGTAAAGGTAACAGATATCCTGAACTACCTTAGGGTTTGTTTCCTCCCCACAAAACGCTTTCATAATGTCATTAGTATGGCATACGGCAGTGGAAGTACGGAGAATCGGTAAAAGAGGTCGGGTAAATGTGTGTGACACATATTTCCGCCTTCTTCTTTAAGGCAAGATTCCTTCAAGATCAAAGACGAACTGCAACCTCAGCCTTCTCCTGAACGTTCGACCAATTACTTTCCAAAAGAAGATGGAGGCCAAACCAGACGCCGAGTATCTTGACTGGCCTTTCGTCCACAGGAATTGTCCGAGAAGAGAAACTCCATCCTACGCAGCCAACCACAAATCAACAGACATACCGCTGTTTATCTTGGCCCCTGTAACCGTATCGTACTCTCTGATTTTGCCAACTTCGTCAATCTCGACTCTGCTCGACATAAGAACCGAAACGTCGTCAGCATAGGTAGGGACGTGACCGAGGTGGAATCACGAGGTCGGGGAATTCTTCGAAGGACCGGATTCGTCTTTAACTTGCGAAGGAAAAACTCCAAAGCCAAAACGTACAGCAAATGCGAAAGCAGACAACGTTGACAAATAGAACCAGACAATACGAAAGTCCCGATCGAACGCCATTCACTTCCACCGGCGCACTGGAGTACGCATACATTACCCGGAACCGACGGCGGAAAGACAGCCTCCAGAAATCGATAGTCACCCTATCAAATGTCTTGGACTGATCTAAATTGACAAGTGCGGCTTCACTGTCGACTTGCTCGATGATCAAGCGTACCAAATAACGTTTGTCCTTAATAGTTCTGCTCTTCACAGCACAAGTCTGTTCGGAGCCATTAAGGCGAGAGGGGAAAGCCTGCAAACGTCCGACTAAGACCGAAAGTTGCCTATCCCAAACCTATCGTTTTTGTCCTTCCGTAGAAACCGTTATCAAAACTCTTGTAAAACGTTGAGGTATACACCCCTGCTTCATCCAGTTGCTGTAAATAAGTTTCAGTACTGGAACAAGAACGATTGACTGCTTCATGTACATTTCGTAAGAAAACAATCTGATCTCGGAGTTGTGTCCCGGCCAACCACCATCGGCGCTTCTCGGATTTCCAATTCTGTAAAGAGACACTCGCACCCAGTCCCTTCAGATGCCTCAAAGCTGGGAGAGTCGGCCAAATAGGCGTCAAACTTAATAGTTCCCAGACTGAACATAGCTGGAGGAAGATAAGATGGATTCATACCTTTCCCAAGGATATTAGGATGCAAGAACTCGACTGGAATTCGAACTCGGTTCTCCGATTCCTCAATCCGCTATCCATTACGCCATCGTGTCTCAAAATGAGGCTGACAGCTTTGATATTACTGAACGGGTTTGACGTTTTGTCTGATATCCATATGAAAGTCTAGATCTGATTGGGCCATTTAAGAAGATATAGTTGGATCTACTGCTAGGAAAGTTGGAGGACTGCCAGGCCAGAAAATTGTTCTTGTCAGAATCCATCTTGCACAATTGTAAGTCTACCATTCGTACGTGCATTGAATACTGTTGCCATATCTGATCGGGTTATTTTACTAATCACCTCAACGTACTTGTTATGGTGAAATACACCTATTCTATAGTGAATAGACTCTCCCACTTAAGAGTAGTAAGAGGAACGAGCGTCAGTCGATGTTGGCCGATAATAGTCGACAGTTAGTCGAATACGAAAGTGGTCAGCAACCTGGCAAGATTACACTGCGTGCTACATATTATATCAAGTTCCTAACGTTTTATACGTCGAACCTATTAGAACCGACTTTAGCACAAATACTAGCCTCCAATGCAAAAATAATTCCACAAAAATCTACCATCCGCCTGTGTATTGAATACTGCTGCCACATCTGGTCGGGTGCCCCTGCTACTCTCTTCGGGCTTCCTGACAAAATACAACGAAAAATCTGTAACTTGATCGATACTGACTTGACAGACCGGCTGCAACCACTCTCTCACCGGCGCGACGTGGCTTCCCTGTGCCTCTTCTATAAGTACTTTCACGGCTTCTGCTCCGATGAACTTAGGTCATTGGTGCCGCCTAGGTACGAATTTACACGAGATACTAGATTAGCAACACGAATTTACACGAGATACTAGATTAGCAACTTTTACAGTGAAACAGATAAGGTGTAACCGTAATTTCTACTCCAACAGCTTCTTTTCTCGCGCTTCCCGCCTGTGGAATTCCTTCAACATGCCTGCTTCCCCGACAGCTACAATCTCCAGGAGTTTAAATGTATGGTCAATAGACACCTCCTAACACACTAACTTGCATCTATTCTCTCAAACACTCTCACCATCTACCCAACCCTCATTCTCGGTACCCATCTATTACCCTCCTTCTGACATTTCCTATATCTAACCATCCTTTCTCATCACTTCCCATCCCCTATGTAACCCCCAGCGCAATAGTGGCAGTGGAATGCCTTGCTCGGAGTGAAACGATTAAAAACAAAAAAAAAGTACTCGACAAAATCCTTAGAAAGATCTGCGATGGAATCGATCCTGACTTGTCATCTCGTCTTCAGTCACTTTCTCACCGACGTGATTTAGTTTCTCTCTGTCTTTTCTACAAATATTTCCATGGCAACTGCTCTGAGGGCTTTTTTTTCTCTTGTACCCCGTCCACATCAATTTAAGTGTGCTCCTAGATTGACGTCTAGATCCCACCCATTTACCGTTGAAATAATTAAATACAACCACTACTTCTACTTTCAGTTTCTTTTCTTGCACTTCCTGCCTGTGGAACTTCCTTCTGTTTACTAGCTTCCTCGATATATACAATCTCTAAAAATTTAACTGCAACGTCAGTTGCCATCATCTATTTTCTTGAATGCCGTTCAATTTTAATCCTTTCTTCAATATCCCCTGTACCCAGTCTTTTCTCTGACTGTAACCCCCCAACTAATGGCTGTCTTGCATTGCTTTTGCTGATAATTTTTTTTTTAAATGTCTACCGTGATTAAGTGTTAGGGATAACCCCTTTTTACACATAAGAATGGACTCGCCTGATGTGTAAATATAATCCTGCCTATACAGAGAAGGGCAGCAGTAGTAGTAATAGTAGTTGAGTAGTTGTGTAGTTGTACAGTCGTTTAGTTGATCAGTAAGTTGGTGCATAGGAAGTTGGCGTTGTTTGGATATAGACTCATTACCCGGACATACTTTTTCAATGCAAGTCTCTATATATTGATTCTACTAATAGCATTTCTAGTATTCCTGAATTGACTGACCCATGTTCCAGTTTTTCTTCAATATAACTTACATTTTCTATCTCCATATCTGCTTTTTGTTATTTATTATTTTGTGTAGTTTCTCAACCAGAATCCACATTAAGCAATGCAATTTTTAAATTATTTCCTGAATAAGAAACAGTATCTCGTCAGTCGTAACTTATAAAAAAGAGAGATTGCTACCCAAATACACAATCATATATATATATATATATATATATATATATATATATATATATAAATATATCGAATCTTTTGGGAAGAGTGATCGTGCCATTGTATAGTGAATTAAGTTTTTTGACAATTTTAGCACGGTGTTCAACTTCAGATTTTGCAGTGATTTTGGATAGTCTGAGTATTATTTCTTCTAGTTGGTTTGAGGTAGTTATATCTTTCAGTTTGTTGTAGAGGTCATGTTTGTTCTTGTATAATGTGTCAAGATTTTCTTTCGCTATTTCAATTTGCCTTTTCACAAGGCTCCATTTATATTTCAAGGTGGTGATGGTGTGTTGGGCTGCTGGATCATGTAATTTAAATTGTGTGTATTTTGGCAGCATTTTTTCATTAATGCAGGTTTCATTGAATAATATAGACAAGTTTTGTCTATTAATTTTGTGTAGGATCCGTTCATACCGTCTGATATACTTGATGGTGATGTCGTTGAAAGACAACAAAAAATCACAGTATTTGTTGAATTTTTTATCGGGTCTAAGCTTTCGGCTCACATAAGCCATTATCAAAGAGTAAATATTAACACACAGTAAACATAGAACATTTAAGCTATTAACAATAAAGATAATTGAATTGAAAATATAAGTCCATCCCTACCGTGGCGGATGGCCGAAGACATAATTGAGTGTGGAGGGATTTTTATTAGTGGGTTTTTGATACGGTGAGATAGTAAATTTATTGTATATATATTTATATATATAATGTGGAGAAACTCGTCACTTAGCCGAATGGCGTTATTTCAGTCATACCGACTTCGTGAAGCATTGATACATTTACTTCATTTTTCAGGTTTATTTACTTTTTCTCTGCTACTTTACTAAATCTTTTTGTATTTTTATGAAGTTTGGTGTAAATTGATATCTTTCTACGTGGTTGCATTTTGCTTGATGCATGTTGCATTATTTGTTCATCATTGTTTTTTGCAATTTCTTAAGTGCTGTAGGATTTGTTGGTGGTCAAATCTTTATATTGTATTAACACTTTTAAGCGTGCTTATGTATATACCCGCTTAACTGCTTTACCTTAAGCTGACTTCTTTTTACAGTCTGGAGCTGAACTATGCTACCGTGTAGAGCTAACCTCTTTTTAACGTATCAGTGTATATACCGCATGATTAAGTGTTTTTGTTCTTACATGTATGCGTGCTGGTTATTTTTATGTTTGTGTGTATGTGCATTCTTTTGTAGGTTTTCTGTATGATAATTGTTATGCTATCCGATTGCTCCTTTTTTCTTTTTCTTTTTTTCACTTTCTTTCCTTGGCATCTGATATTTTGCTTGGTTCTGATTGAGTGTTTATACATGTGCATTTGTATGTGTATGTGTAGCTTTGGGGTTGCGTTTTGGGTTTATTTTTGTTTGTGTTGGTATTTAAGTAGAAAATAAAGTATTTATTTGAATGTCTACATCTCCAATATCTCGTTTTTCTTATTTAATAGTTTACTTTGGTTTTTAAGGGTAATTATTGCTAATTTTTCCTCCAGATATAGTTTACAATTTTGCTATTACTATTGTGTAGGGCTCTTTTTGTGATTTCATTTTGGTGGTGTTGTTATATTCTTTTTGGCTTCATGTGTATTTTGATAGTGTTGTGTTGTTTTAGTACCTTTCTATTTTGAATGATGGTTTACGATTGTTAAATCATTCTTTGAAAATTGTTTCTGTTGCTCCTATGTAATTGTTTTCGTCTGTGTTAATGTTGGTGGTTACGACTGCATTATGTATTGGATTGTTGGTTAAACATTTGTTCTTAAGTGGGCAGTTGTCTTTCTATCGACAGTTGCCTTTATTGACGTTGTTTTGCTAGTTGGTGTTTTTATTATTGGTTTTGTCAAGTACTTTTTTATTGTATTTAGTTGATATTTTCTCCTTTTTCTCCATGCAGCCGTAACTGATTTTGACTTCATTTATCTCATGAGCACGTGTGGTCGGTGGTTCACTGAACAATCGGAACACCTAACTAGGTCACAACAAATATATGTGTTGAAAACAAAACAAAAGTATTTATTCACTCGTAACACGTCTCGTATAAGTAAATCTGACGGAACCCATCCCTCTTCAGGACAAACTATTGTCGCTGTTTCTCCAGCTTGAAGGTTCGCTCTGTTACAGAACAAGTGACTGTTGATTTCATCGAGACGGGTGGTCGGCGCTCCGGGTGTTGACTTTAATCTAGGAAGCCCTACGCATAGCGATGCCGTGACATCAAAGCACTGGCTACAGACATAGCGATGGGGTTTGGTCCATTTCGCTTTTTGACAGATCTTGTTTTGATTGTGCTGGGTGTCTAGTCACTCTCTTCATTACAAAACAAACCCTGTTTTTTCATGTCCCGATTCTTCTTCATCTTCTTCTTCTTTTTCTTCTTCTTCTTCCATTTGCCGTATCCCTTCAAGACGTAGGCGATCATGGCCTTCCACGTCTCTGATAGCTTTTAGCACACTTTCTCCTGTTACAATTCCCAAACCCCGCTCTGCTATCCACTTGCTCAGGCTCGTCAAATATCAGAGTCTGTGAGTATCAGATTCTCTAAACCCTCCTTCCTCATTACGTGTCCCAGGAACTTTAGCTGTCTTTTCATAATGCTCAGTATTAATTTCCTTTTCGTTTCAATCTTTTCCAAAACCTCATCATTGCTCACATGCTCGGTCCATGATATTCGCAGCATTCTTCCGTAAAACCACATTTCAGTTGCTTCTACCTGCCTGATTTTAGTATCCCCCACCTGTAGTTAGCATTTCGGGCTGATCTTTTTGCTGATGGCCATGCATTCGGTTTTCTTGTGATTCATTTGTAGTTATTTCTTTCCGCTTTCTTCGGCTACCTTCTGTAGGAGGTTTTGTGGTTTCCTTTCCGCTCGGTCACATGGTACATGTATCCCTCGTAGATGAAGCCGACATGAACAGAAACACCACTGTTGTGCAACTGTGTGACAATCAGCCATTTACCATAGCTTAGAGCAATGCTACTCAAAGTATGCTACGCGTACCGTCGCCGGTACGCGAGCCATCGTCTGCCGGTACGCAGAGATTTTCCAGAAAAGAAAGAAACACTAGTAAAAGTCTATGCCACGAGAGACTGCACGGATATTTGACTCGTTATTTTTATTTTTATTTTTTTTTACATTTTCATTTTAGTTTTATATTATTATTATTATTATGGCTACATTGTTCATTACTCACTCATGTTAAAAGTTATTGCTATCCAATTAACGAATGCGATATAATGAACAGCAAAACAGTGAACTGAATACGCATCAGGCTTTGTTACATTCATATATCCACAAATCAAAGCAAATTGTTGACGGTGAAGGTTGTCGGGCCGAAAGTTTGCTTTGTTTTCGGTTAGTTATGACTGGCCGGATGTGTTAAATATTTTTTCTGGGTTTTTAAAAATATATACCCTCGAAACCAGTGGGCATAACTAATATAGCACAAATATGGCACCGGTCAATGGCACACTGGGAAGACTTGTTACGTCAATGATGACTGCCCTTATCATGTCCTCATGTTTATTACAGACTAGCAGTATAGCCCGGCGTTGCTCGGGTGTAATGAAAGAAAAAAGAATTGATGTAAGTCAAATTTTGATTTCCTGGTATCGATATCAAATAATATTTTTGGTCGTAAACTGAATTTTGAAGGCTAAATAAGTCCTCTGAGTAAATGTTATCATGGCTGAGACTAAGAACTACAATTATACCTACTTAGAGTCAAACCCGAAGAAAAAACTAAAATAAAAGGGCTGAAAAAAATAGACATACAGGCAGATAAACAGACACACACACACACACAAACATCATGCCTTATATATATATATATATATATATATATATATATATATATATGTATAATATATATAATGTATATATATATATATATATATATATATATAATGTATTTTCTGCACTATTGTAAGAACTGCAACCTTGAAACTTCTGAATATCGTTTCTTATGTCTTTGTCTATGAGTGTATCAAATTTGATTAAAATCAGACCACTCCTTCTATATCCCGATTTTTTCGATTATCGATTTTTGATATTTATCGGGGGTACCTCGACACAAAACCTAGCTAAGAACACTCGCAGACGCTTATAGTACAACTGTGTAAATTTTCAAGAAAATCGGTTCAGCCGTTTCGGAGTCTATAGGTAACGAACACACACACACACACACACACAGACAAAGTTCCATTTATAAATAAGTTTAGATAGTCTCAAAATGTCTCTGAAATAGTACATATCTAAAAAAAAAAAATCCGGGGTTCACAGTCCCCTCCCTCTTACTTAGCTGGATAGGTTTGCTTTGCTTGCAGGTCTCTGGCACATTGAAAAAAAAAACTACCGGTGCCACATCAGATAATTTGTGAAGCACTGGTTTAGAACAACCTGAGAAAAGATCCTCGGAGACTTGATTTCCAGAATTATGAAAGATTCTATGTTGCTTCCGAAGAATTTTTGTGACCAGCTACCACACGGATAGCGCCTTCTGAAGTTGGTTAGACCCAGCCCATTAGATGTTGATTGAATATTATGTAGAAATGGCTACAAAATAACTTGATACTTTAAATTTAAAATGATTTTTAAAAGTGAAAAATCTTTTTTGAAGAGTTATTTTTTTTTTCATTTCACGCTAATAGATTAATTTTTTATTTCCAATTAGCAAAATACGTTGTTGTATTTCAAAAATTAATTTAAATTGTC